>JAVCWC010000033.1:107500-162500 GCA_034769755.1 Odontamblyopus lacepedii
TTCCCATTTGATGCAGCCGTAGGTATCCTGAATTGCTGCCCTTTTTTCAGCAGGTATTTCGTCCATCTCAGACTCTGTGTACAGTTTTCTTTTCCTTGTTTTTGGTGTTGTGGAGCGTTTGGCGTTTTCAGTTCTATTTTGGAACTGTTTTGCTAGGGAGTGGTACCCTGACCCAATTATGTCCCCTTCAATTACATCCTGCAGTGATTTGGGATATGTAGCCACCATTTTTTTGGCCACAGCAGTGGTGTGCCTTTTATTTATTTGTGAGGATTTCTGCATCATGTCACGAACAACAATTCTCACCATCTCCCTCCTCATCCGTGGACTTGGACGCTTGCCTCTCTCTAAGGACTGGGTCAATTCCTCCGGAAACTTCTTCCATGGAATGGCAAAAGTATCTGCCCAGTCAATAGCTGGGCTGTGACTGTTGCTGGAAGAGGTTGGGGATGATGTTGGTGAAAGGAGAGAAGTCTGAGGGGATGAAGAAGGTCCTGTTGAGTCTGAGGAACGAGATGAAGAACCTTCCTGGACACTGAATGAACTTTTACCATCCTGGATAGGGCCTTTAAAACACACAAAAACACAAAAGATTATTACACACATACTGTATCTCAGATCAATCTTATATTTCTGTAACGTTGACTGCATCATACTTACATTCTGCCTTCCATGCAGCCAAAGCTTTCCGTGCTTGAACAGGTCGTAACACTGACAACAAATCTGCCTCTGTTATATACTGCAAGTCAGAGGATGTCTCTACCCCCTGTGATATTAGTGTTTCCACTAACATGTCTTTTGCCACATCAGACAAACTAGGTAGGACCTCACAGATGGCATCTTGTAGAAATGCCATTTCTGCATAAGGAAAAGACAAAGAAAAACAATCATACATTCAGCCAATTTCTAGCAAGAATATTAACTATGTACATGTACAACTATAAACTACAAATAAGTGGGATACCTGCCGTGATACCTACAGCGACTTGCATACTTGAGGTTGAGGTTGGTGTGTGTCTGATAGCATGCATTCGGACATGCCATCCACAGTGGAGTGTGTGTGGATTTTCACTGTGACAACACACTGTGCTTTAATGGAATGACTCGGTGCCCATTGATGATGTATGACTTTATGTTAGAATAAAATGCTTATAATGACGAAGTTATTAAAAATGTACATGTGGTTAAAAGGTGATTTCAGAAGTACAGAGAGTTCTTTGTTAGAGAGGAATGCACTATCTGCTCTAAAGAAACCAGATGCATGACCTCTTATGACCTTTTCCCTCCTTGCAGGGCTGTTCCCAGATCGTAACTTGTAACTTATCTGAACAAATGTAAAACAAAGCCATGATATACTTCACTATGTTGTAACCTATGTATTCACTATGTTGTAAACTATGTATTCTCTGACTATGCTTTGTACTGACATGATGGATTTGGTGAGAAGAAATAAAGGCCGTGCTGCCGGAGGAGGGGCTAGGAGGGTCTGGTGTGGATGGCCTAGTGCAGACACCCTTCTCTCCTCCGTGAGCACGTAAAATGAAAGGCTGACTCAGGTGATTCAATCTCAATAGGAAGAGACTGGTTTAATGTAAAACTGTAAGATATATCACTGATCTTATTCTCTTGACACTTTAGGGGATAGAAATCTACCAAATCAGTGATGTTAAGGCAAAGCAATTGTGCATTCTGTTTTGTTACAGAGTACAGGTGGTATTCATTGTGATACTCAGATGTATACATGTCCAACACAAAATAAACAGCTGCATCATGGTGTATTAAAATTACAACAAGCTCTCCAAACTCCATGGACTCATCATTTTTTGCAACAAGGAAATCCCCCTTCTTATATGATGTGCCTTTGTATTGAATCTCTGTGGAGACACATGTATCACTTTCTAAAAAGCCAAAATCTGCGACAGCGTGCCTAATTGCATCACTGTACAGATTTGGAACAAAAATGCAACTGTTTTTCACCTGTAACATTTGATTGCATCCTAGTTCAGCTGACAGATATGCCTGAAACATTTGATGTCTTTCAGATAATGTGAGACAGATGTTTTTAAAGTTTTTTAAATGCCTTGCACATCTTTTGAAATATGCATGTTTGCTTTCAAACCTCATTGTCCATACTCTGATAAGTGGGCCAAATTTTAAAATTAGTGCAGGATAATGACGTAAGTAATGATGTTTTGGCTTTAGTTGACTCTCAGGAAACAAAAGCTTCCTTGAATCCAAATACTCTTGTATTGTGATGTCAAGATAAGCTACCTGTGGCAAGGAAATCTTCTGAGCACAAACCAAATCAACAACATCTTTAAGCTGTAGCGTCAACTGCCACACATCATCATTTGGATTTTGCACCTTGTCACCAATCAGCACAGGCAACAACCTAAAAAAATTCCAGTTTTGCACAGCCTGACCTGACAGTTTGGATGCATCAGAGTTGACACAGCATGGCTTTGTGAGGGCATCAGATCCTTTGTATTTGAACTGTTTGATGCGCCTATTCAGAAGTGAGTGAGTAAACCATTTCTTTGTTTTTATGAAATATTTCAAGAAGAGTGAAACATCATAGGATAAGACGCCCTCAAATAAGTCATGACCCAAGCAAGGTGGAAGACCAGGCCGGCATACATGAAAGGATTCCAAGTTATTAAAAACTGAATTCACCTTAATTCCTTTGACTTCTTGGATGCCTTCTGCTTGGAGGTGCCCAAGAGCTGCCTCGTAATTCTCAGGGTTGCGCTGTGGACCACAAACATTTGGATCATGATTAAACTCGTGTCGAGTAATTTCACAGTACCTGCAAAAGTACTTAGATGTACTTTTGCAGGTACTGCACGTGTTTCTCATGAATGTCTCATTCAAATTATGAGGCAACTCCTCAAGTAGAATTATCTGGGGCTAAGTTTTGAGAAGCATCATGGAATATATCACAGGACTGCAGTGTAACCTCTTTATAGATATTGCTGATGTTACTCGGTGAACAGTCCCTGTGTTTCCTGGACATATGAGCAGTAAAGGATGACTTTAAAGTAAAGGTCCTTTTACAGCCTGTTACTGGACATACCACTGGTCTCCTCTCCACAAGATGCTCTTTTAAGTGAGACAGAAGTTCTTTAACGGTCTGAAATTAGCGCGCGCACAGTGGAATACTACAGGACAAATTTGAAACAATAGCCGAGGTACCAGAAAGAGCGGGCTCATTGTGATAGCGATAAAAATGGCCCTTAAACGCGGAATATGTGCAAAATGTTTGTTTACCCTCCTGTGGGCTCACCACCTGCAGAGGGGTTCATAGGGGGGGTCAGGTGCTATGAGTATTGGGCAGCACTCTGCCCCCGCAACCCAGCCGGATTAAGCGGGAGAAGATGGATGGATGGATGGATGTTTGTTTGCAACCGGCGAATTCATACTTAAAAACACAACGGGGTTCATTCCTGTGGATTCTACAGTGCAGCACATAACCTTTTAAAGTCTCTAAACTTCGGTTACAAAAACGGCAGACAATCATATTAGCTAACTCTCATTTTAGCTTATCTTTAAACCGTGACAACTAATATTCGCCTACATCAACTGACGAGCACGTTGACAAACTTAGTACCTAAAATACATACTTACTACGTTATGTGGTAAATTGACAAATGCCACTCAATCGTCTATCTTCAATTAAATAAATTTTGTTGCGGGAATGCTGGAACAAGTACCTGCATGCAGCGTGGGATGGAAATTGAACGATGACGTTTTCTGGTAACCCAACACATCCGGGAACTTAGGTCTCACCTTGGCACCGAGTCTACAGCAACCAAAAGACTACAGAAAAAGGAAGATATTTTTCTTACCACTTGTCCAGGCACATAACTCTGCACGGGTCCTCTTCAGTGTGTTGGCTTAGGGTGTTTTGCTTCTCCTAAGTTCATTTCTTTAACAGTTCAAATGGTAACCTTTCAGATCGAAAGTGACATGATTAATTCCATCATAAATGGACAATTAATAATGTTCATAGCTGGCTGTCTATCGACCACACGCACACTCTCATGTGCCCATCAAGACCACTGACTTTGCTCCAAGTGATTCTAGAGCGCTGCGGAGCTGCTCCAAGTTGACATCTCGCGAGCTCTCACACGCACTGACAGGAAAATTCTTGAGAAGCCTAGGCGGCATTTAATAGCCTAGCATCTTGGCCAAAAGACGCTCTTAATTTTTTGTTTAGTGGCTTTGAATAATGCCGCACGTCTTTCTTTACGCTCGCTTTTAAAATCATGTGCATGCACGTTGTAGCTGAATATAGGCCTATTGGGCTAAAGCTGTAATGAGGCAATGACGGAAAGGTCCGTAACTGTTTCCTACAGGTTGTAGGCTATATTTTGTTTAAACAGCGTTGAGCGTTAAAGTCACTACTTTTTGAGTTGTTTTTGCATTTCATGAGGATGACGTGACCATGCCTGACCGTTCAAAAGTTGTAGGCCATGTTTTTGCAATAGGCCTACAGTGTTTGTTTTTCAAAATAACATCCGTTTTTTCAACCAAAAGATTATTTTTCAAAAACATAATTTTCATTTTAAATTTACTGTTAAATGTAGTTTACGTCTTTAGTAAATTACACTGTAAAATAAACAGTGTTTCATTGTAATTCCATTTACAGATTTTTAATGTAGTGATTTTACATAATTTCACTGTTATTTTCACGGACATTTTTTACAGTGTACAACTTCACAAAGCTGATGTGATGTGCAGTAGTTTCACACTGCTCACTGATTGTGTTGTGATAGCGCTCTGAAGGGGGAATGGCTTCATGTGGAGACAAAGGGACAAGAGCTTCAGAAATGCAAGTGAAGCTTAGAAAACATGTGAGTACGTAGTTTTCAGCAAAAACAGCATTTTCAAAACAATAAACGGTAACATGGTGATCTAAATATGTTCTGTGTTCATGGACATTTCTGCCTGTTTCTTTTGAGATTATCAAACCTAATTAGGCCAACAGGACACACAAATTACTTATTTTTTAATCGGGACGTGTAGGTGATTCCATTATGGTTAATACAGAAAAAATAACAGGCAAAAACAGATTTTCCGGTTTAGATTCACTGAGGAAAGATTCACTGAAAAGTCTCCTCACGCTGTGCCGCTGCTTTGCCTCCATTTTAAAGTAGATTCTTTTTTACTTTTACGTCACTACATCTGAGAGCAGGTGTCTGTACTTTCTACTGCACTACATTTTTTAACTGGAGTGAAAAGTAAAAGTATTTTTTAATTACAGTTTGAGGCCTGTTGAAAAGCTTGAGGGTTTATTTTTAACATGTTTATAGTTCGAGCAAACAAAAATATACACATAAAAACAGCTAGAAAATCTCTGCAAAGTACTGTCGAAGTACTTTACTGTTACTTTAGTAGTTTTTCATGTGATAAACTTTTACTTGAACTTTTTTTTTTATGGTCCAGAATCTGCACTTTTACTTAAGTAACCAAACTGAGTACTTCCCATCACTGTGATACTTGACTAAACTGTGGTAAAATTACTTCTTTTCTCTCCACAAACCTCAAAAACAAGTGATGTTCATGGAGTAACAGTAGGGGGCAGCATTGCGCTTGTCACAGCCTCCATACTAAACTAGATCAGAAGTGCATCCAGTTCTGTGTTTAGCTCAGATCTAAAGCTAAGAACAGTCAAAAGTGAGTGAGCCGGTGTCCCGTCGATTTGAGCTCCCTTGGCACAGACGGGATAAATTTCCTCCGTGTGGATATATTTTTGAAATAAATGTTTGTTATGATGTTTCTTCTGTTGTCCTTTTTCTGTCCTCGTCCATCACGACTAAGAGACAAGTCCCTTCTTATTGACGCTGCATAAATAAAACTGAATTGCAGGAATTGTCCCATTTTCAGTGTCCCCGGGATCACAAAGATGAGATATGCGCCCTCTAGTGGATGCATTATTTGGGAGAAGATATAGTCAAGATTTGCTTCCTCCACCCAAATTCATATACATGAGCGAATAACGGTGATTCTACACCACGGGAGCATCATTCGATGGCTAAATTGACCTGTCGATACGTGCGTCACCCACAATGTCCAGCGTCGCTCAAATGAGGCTCCTGATGCTCACAGATACAGGAGCCAATTTGGAGTCAGGCTCCATATTTGGAAATCCGGCCACGAGTATCATAGCAACCACAAGAGCCAATCATGTATCAATCGTTTATTCGTTTTTCAATATAAAATAAAAATAAAAATAAAACAAAAAAACAACTTTATTTCATTATTTGTCTCCAAAAAAAACGACAATGATTCGTTTTTTCAGTTTTCGATTGTGTGTTTAAATGAAAAAAGGAAAAAAACTGATAACGGCCGTTTCCCGTTTTGTCACACTTTCGTTTTGTCACGGCGTACGGGAGGAGATGCGGTGTGCGCTACGGGAGGAGGGTTCACACAGCGTACTCATCCGTAAGCAAACCAAAACCGGAAAAAAGACGTCTGTTACACATCGATTATCAGTTTTAGTGGCTTTTTAAAAAATATTTTAAAGAATTCAGGTACTTACCTTATGTATTGATGACAGGAGCAGTTTCCAGTTCTGCGTCTGATCCACGTCTTTTACGCCGGAGTTGGTGTTGAATACAGAATCTTCTCAACGACATTTCCGAGGATCTCTTAATACTGAACTGTTGCAGCGTGTTAGAAATCTCAGTGTGCGTTTTTCCATCCTCAAAAAGCTGTTTAATCATATGATAATGATCCTCAAGTCCAGCGGCCATGAGGTTTGTTTTGCGCACTCGTCATATACGTGTGTCTGTGCTCCTAGTAAAGGTTCATTTCCGGTTTACACAACTTGCTCAAGGATAAAAATCAGACAAAACGGGAAATGGCTGTTATCCGTTTTTTTCCATTTTTCATTTAAACACAAACTCGAAAACTGAAAAAAACGAATCGTTATCAGTTTTTTATTTTATTTTGGTTTTCGAGACAAATAATGAAAAAAAACTGTTCTTTTTTTCATTTTCTTATTTTTGGTTTTATATTGAAAAACGAATGAACAAATGATACACGGATTCATGTGAGTACACACTTTTAACTATTGGAAATCATCACTAACACAACGGTAAACTTAAAATACGGCCATAACTCCCACAAAACTGTCAAAAAAAGTTTGTTTTTAACTGCGTGAACTTTGGAGTTTTGAGCTAAAAGTTTGGCTAGTAATTTACAGCTAAGCAAGTCCGCTCAGACTTTCATATTTGGACAGATTTCCATCAAACACTCATTTTTTTACTGTTAGGAGAAAAGACCATGGAGTGATTAAAGAGGAAGAAACGCCACATTTTCACAGACAGGGGCAGCTCGGAGTTAAGGTAAAAACACGCATTATTTCATGCAGTATAATAATATTTACTTGTAAATCACGTAATATAAGCCTCCCACACATGCATTTCATTCTGGGAATACATTATATTGACACCTGTGTCTGTTAGGCCAGTCACATTTAATATAACGATGAGAAAACTGTTTGAAATGTTTTATATGAATTTTCTTTTCTCATCTGCAACTTCCTGGATGAGGACACAACACACTTTGGATGTGAATGTACTTTGCTCTGTGGACCTCATTTTCCTGTAATAGTTGGTAGTTTTCTTAATGTGTCATTACAGGTTTTCACTCTGCAGGACAGGACTTTGAACCAACAGAACCGATCAGATGTAAGGTTCATTCTGCTCTTCCTCCTTCAGAAGATACAAGATGTCTCCACTGTCCATGTCCAGAGTCACTGAGGACTTCTGCAGAGTCACGACCTGCAGAGTCACGACCCGCAGAGTCACGACCTGCAGAGTCACAACCTCCGAGTCACGACCCGCAGAGTCACGACCTGCAGAAGACCTGTGGGGCCTCTGGGTGCATCTGGCTTCCTGCACCTGCTGTCTGCTGCTGTCCTGAATGTGTCCTAATAGTGATGTCTCCATGCAGTTTAGGTTCAGAATAAGTTTATCTGAACGTTTTTCACTGTGACATTTGATTCATGGTGAGATGTCCCAGTTATCTGATGTGTCTTTTAATAGTAACTATAATTACATGTACTATAAGAATGCACTATTGTACTGCAGTGAAGCAGTATTCAATCTGATCATATTTGGCAAAGATAATTTGTTCATTTAGGATTGGCACCTGCTTCTGTAAAAAAAAAAAAAAAGTTACACAATGGGAGTACACTGACATGTTTTATTTATTTATTATTAACCTATTAATGCATTGTGTGTGTGTGTGTGTGTGTGTGTGTGTGTGATGGGTTTAATGTTTGACTATTCATATTATGACAAAGTATTTCCAGAAGTTTATTTGATTGTTTAATAAACCATTTTTTCTCAAAGGAGAGTCTTTATAAAATGACTTAAATGCATTCCCTGTACACATGTAATCCCTTATCAATTTAAAAATACTTAATGCACATCTCATCACTGTTTTTGAAACTTTAAGGTAATTTAGCCTATTTTAGATGTATTGAAGAAACAGCAACATTTAGCCATAAAATGTGGATTAGAATTATTAGAATAACTTGTTCTCAAAATGTGACAGTTTGATTACCTGTGTGTAATCTTTGTTAATGATCTGTGCGCGTAATCTGCAGGTGCGTGTTGTTAGCATTAGCATTAGCATTAGCAGCGTGTCTCGCACGGCTCCGTGGGCTGGACCTGTCCCGCTTCGACACGGCCATGCGGCCCGCGGAGGTGTGTTCAGGAGGCTGCAGCCTATGCGGCTTCAGGAGGCTACAGCCTATGCGGCTTCAGGAGGCTGCGGCCTATGCGGCTTCAGGAGGCTGCGGCCTATGCGGCTTCAGGAGGCTGCGGCCTATGCGACTTCAGGAGGCTGCAGCCTATGCGGCTTCAGGAGGCTGCGGCCTATGCGGCTTCAGGAGGCTACAGCCTATGCGGCTTCAGGAGGCTGCAGCCTCCTAAATTGGGACACGGCTATAATGTGCTTCCAAAGACGCCATGTCACTGATGAGCCTACAGCCTACAAACTGCGCCTGACCCGCCCAAAAGCTTACGGGTAGGCGATCTACTTCCAGGCCACACCAAACCTAAACCGCAAATAAACTAAAATGCAATTCAGAACGCCATTTTTACAAATTGCTTTTTCCCTTTTTATACAGTTCAATAATTCATTTTCAATAACAAAAAAATGTCAAAACATGGCGCTGGATTCCATTTCACAAGTTACTTCATAAAAAAATCAAGTCCTTTTTCATTTCTCGTGCCACTCCCAAAATAGAATAATGAATGAACGAAAAAGAACACGGACCATACACTGATTTTTTTTTTCCGTTCATTCGTTTTTCAGTGATTCTTGAGAATAATAAGGAAACTTTTAGCTTTTATCATCAAATAGAAAGTTTAAGTCACTGATTTATGTTATATGTTCTGTGATGTACGAACGACAATTAGCTGTCAATCAAACCTGTTGCTAACGCCAGTCGGCAGCGATCTGGGGAATGAAGGCGTCCGATTGGTCCGTTATTTACGTTCATATCTTGATTTAGGAACAAAATAGCAAAATGAAAAATTCATGATCATGTAGGGAGGCTTGACACGAACATTTTAAGACCAAAATGATGAGGCCACAGCAGCGGGTCCAGCGAGGGGCGAGAAGATCTCAATGTAAGTCAATGAGAAAAAGGGAGCGAAGGAACCGGAAGAGTCTCCTGGAGCACTTCCTGTTTGGCTCCCGGCGGCTAACGGGTTAGCTTTGTCCACTCATATAAACGGTCTACGGTCAGAGCCCTGTTTGTTAGCGTAATACAACTGTCGAAATGAACTACCTACGCATATTCGTATTAATGAGGTGAAATTTGACATAACTATGGGATAAAGTGCAAACAGCATCAAACCCGCTGTCTCAAATCCAAACAAATACGTTGTAAAAATTCACTTTATTGGCTCTGTACAAAAACATAAGGTAGTTCATTTCGACAGAACACCGTCCCTTGTCTGTGCATCTGTTCCCGGTTTCACATATTCACACAGACTAAAGAGATGTCCTGTTTCTGCCGCTATGTCTGTAGACTAAACTCTTTAAAAAAATGTCCCTGAATGTTTTTGGTTTGATGCAGACTGAAAATGTGGAGAAGTTAGTTAGTTAGAGCTTTATTGATCCCCATGGGGCAATTGTATTTGCAGTACAGTCGCTGGCACAAGACATGAGACACAGACAGGCATACGAAAGAACACATACACATTGCTATTCACACTAGCACACACTACATTGGATGGTTTACCACTTCGTTTAGTGCTTTTATTGCTTGGGGTACAAAAGAAAACCTTGACCTATTTTTGGACAGCAGGGGGAGGCAAAAACGACGTCCAGATGGCAGGAGTTGAAATGAAGAAGACAACGGATGTGAGCTTTGTTCAATGATATTATCAGCCTTTTTAACAAGTCTGTCTCTATAGATACTCTCCATACTTGGCAGAGTAATCCCAAGCAGCTTGCTAGCAGTAGTGACTGTCTTTCTAACCACTTTTTTCTGTGCCTCAGTGGCGTTGCCAAACCAGCAAATAATACAGAAGGTTAAAACACTTTCAATAAAAGCAGTATAAAACATATGAAGCATCCGTTTGTCAACATTAAAAACAAGCAGTTTCTTTAAAAAGTACAGTACATTCTTTGCTGTGTCTTGGTCTGCAGTAGATCAGTCCATGAGTCCCATTTCAGCTTATTGTCAAGTACGATGCCAAGGTATTTGTAAGTAGGGACAGACTGAATGGTCTCTCCCATCACAGCGGTGGCAGAGGATGATTGTGATCTTCTAAAATCAATGGACATTTCCTTTGTCTTTTTTGTGTTTAAAATTAAGTTTGACCTTTTACACCATGCTAAAAAGTAATCTAAAACTGGGCCGTGATCATTTTCTCCATCCTCTAGGAGGCTCACTAGAGCTGTATCATCTGCATATTTAATAAAGTGCCTGTTGGGGAAAGTGCTAGTGCATGCATTTGTATATAAAATAAAAAGCAGGGGAGATAAAACACAACCTTGTGGGAAGCCCATGGATGTGGTCATAGTGTCAGAGATGAGAGAGCCAACTCTGACACGCTGAGCTCTGCCAGTCAGGAAGTCCATAATCCAAAGAATAAGACCAGTATTAAGGTTAAAATCATTAGCAAGTATCCCTGCAAGAGTCTTTGGTAGCATAGTGTTAAAAGCAGAGGAAAAGTCCACAAATAAAATCTTAGCATGGGCCTTAGGTTTTTCCAAGTGCATGTGCAAAAGGTGCATTAGTGTTAAAATGGCATCCTCCACCCCCCTGGAGGCTTGATATGCAAACTGCAGGGGGTCCATGAGCTTGTAGGTTTGGGAGATAATGTGCTGCTTTACCAGACGCTCCAAGCACTTCATGACCAGGGAGGTCAGTGCTATTGGCCGGAAGTCATTGGGTTCTGAAGGTCTGGGTTTTTTTGGAACAGGTACGATTGTAGATGTCTTCCACAGGGTAGGGACTTTACAAAGGTTGAGAGACGTGTTAAAAATGTCAGTAAAAACAGGGGTCAGTTGTTGGGCACAGTTCTTTAGCACACTGCCACAGATGTTGTCTGGACCAGGGCTCTTCCGAGGGTTACTGTGCCTAAACATCCTAAGAACATCAGATTGTCTGATATTCCACTCAGATGCAGAGGGGGGAGAGGGCAGTGATGGGGAGCCAACGGTGTCATGGTTGCCGCTTTCAAAGCGGCAGAAGAAGTGGTTCCGCTGATTAACACCCTCTCTGCCCTCACCTCCAAGAATGTCCAAGCAATTTTTCCAGTCCAGAGATGATTTCCCCCTGCCCTTGTGTGGGACATTGGTCATGGCCTTAATTCCCTGCCATGCTTCCCGGGAGTTGCCTGACTCCAGGGTGGCTTCGATCTTCTGTGTATAACTGTATTTGTCCAACTGTATTTGTTTTTTAATTTGTCTCTGTATGTCCCTCCTGCCTATGTCATCGTGAGCCCAGTATGCTTTTTTCTTTTCCATTATAATAATAATAATAATAAATTTTATTTGTAATGCACTTTACATTTCAATGAAATCTCAAAGTGCTACAGTGAAAGCATAAAAAGATGATTAAAAAAAAAAAAAAACACTTACAAAGTACATTTAAAACATCCTAGCACAAGGTAAACAAGGCAAAAACCTAGTAGGCCTTTTTAAACAGAAATGTCTTAAGTCCTTTCTTAAAAGCCTCCAGACTCTGAGGCATCCTCAGGGACTCTGGGAGGACCTCCACAGGCGTGGGGCTGCAGCCTGAAAAGCTCTGTCTCCCATAGTGGAGAGTTTGGTCCTTGGCTGATGGAGACAGTAGGTGGAGGATGAGCGAAGGTGTCGTGAGGTGGTGTAAGGCGTGAGAAGCTCTGAGAGGCTGGGGCAGTTCCGTGTATGCACTGATAGGTGAGGAGGCAGAGCTTGTAATGAATCCGATGTTGAATGGGCAGCAGTGAAGTGAGCGGAGAACAGGGGTGATGTGGTCGTATTTACGCCTCCTCGTCAGGATCCTGGCAGCACAGGTGTATGTGACTGTCAAATGAAAGATGTGGGTCGAGTTTGACTCCAAGGTTTGTGACAGATGAAGAAAAGGGGATGTTGTGACCAGAGAGAAGAATACTGGAATTAGAGAATGACTGGGTTTGATGTGGAGTTCCAAATACCATAGCTTCAGTTTTATTGCTGTTTAGTTGGAGGTGGTTATCTGCCATCCATGCCTTTATCTCCTCGAGGCAAGTGTGGAGGACAGATGGTAGGGCTGAGGAGGAGGTGGGGTCCATTTTCATATAAAGCTGAGTGTCATCAGCATAACAGTGGAATGAAAGTCCATGTTTGCGGATGATCTGACCCAGCGGGAGCATGTAAATTGTAAAAAGGGGCGGACCTAGGACCGACCCTTGTGGCACTCCGCAGGTGACAGTGTGGGGGAGTGATTTGGCCTGTCCTAAAGCCACATACTCTGTTCTACCCGCAAGATAGGATTGGAACCAGCGGAGTGTGGTGTCAGAGAGACCAACCACAGTCTGGAGTCGGTGGAGCAGAGTGTTATGATCAACCGTGTCAAAAGCAGCTGACAAGTCCAGAAGGATGAGGAGAGATGGTGAGCCCCGATCCGCGGTCACGAGTAAGTCATTTATGACCCGGACCAGGGCTGTCTCTGTACTGTGGGCTGATCTGAAGCCCGACTGAAATTTTTCATACAGGCTATGAGTGAGAAGGTGGTTATTAAGTTGTGCTGCCACAACTTTTTCTAGGACCTTGGATAAAAAGGTAAGTTGGAGATGGGCCGATAGTTTGCCAGGTTTTCAGGATCTAATGAGGGCTTTTTCAAACGGGGGTGGATGACAGCAGTCTTGAGGGCAGGGGGCACTTCACCAGTTTGCAATGATTTGTTTATGACTGCAGTAATAAGTGGTTTGATAACTGCAGTGCTAGATTTTATCAGTGGTGTTGGGAGAGGGTCCAGCGGGCATGAAGAGCTTCTCATGCCTTTTAAAATGTTCTCAACCTCATTGTGTGTGGTCATTGTAAACTCAGAGAAGATATTCTCTGGCTTCAAGGACATGTTTACAGACAGAGGACGTACTGCAGCAGGAAGCGATGACCGTATGGAAGCTACCTTGTTTGTGAAAAAGTCCATGTGTTTGTTGCACTGAGCATCACTGGTGGTGTCACTGTGAATGTAGGTGGGGGGTTTGAGTAGGAAGTTTATTGTAGAAAATAATTGTTTGGAATTACCAGTAGTATTGGTGATTTTATGCGAATAGAATATAGATCTGGCTAGTGAAAGAGCTTTAGAGTAGGATTTTTGATGGTCGCGGTACGCCTGTTTGTGCACTACCAAGCCACTAACAACGTATTTCCGCTCCAGTGTGCGACCTGCCGTTTTCATCCTCCTCAGCTCATCTGTGTACCAGGGAGCTGATTTAGAAAAGGAGACTGTTCTTGTTTTTAAAGGTGCATGAACCTCGAGGATCTTGTGTAAACCAGAATTATAATAATCAACTGATTCACTAACCGATGCGGATTGTGTAGACAGCAGTAATGAATCTGAGAGTGACTGTATGTCGTGGTTCAAGGAGACAGGATCTATCTTTTTTAAGTTTCTAAACTGCATTTGGCGTTTTGGTTTGTGATGTGGGCATGCTAATGACAAATCAAAAGAAATGGCCTTATGGTCAGACACACCTAAGTCATACACTTTTATGTTATTAATGGGAGCAGTGTCAGTAATGACCAGATCAAGAGTGTGCCCTTTAGTGTGTGTAGGTACTTCAATGTGTTGCGTCAGGTGTAAACAGTCAAGGAGTTCCAGGAACTCAGCAGCAGAGTGATTAGTGGAGGAGTCCACATGCAAGTTGAAGTCTCCAAGTATTAGTGTACTGGAGGATGTGGCACAGAGCGATGTCAACAGGTCTTGTAGTTCAGTGATAAAGTCAGGGTTTGATTTTGGTGGGCGATAGATGAGGATTATTGTTGTAGTTGTTGATTTTGATCTATATTTGAATAGGAGACATTCAAATGTAGACAAACCTGGGAGTGGGAGTGGTGACAGGTGCAGGTCTTTGCAGTATAAGACTGCCAGGCCTCCGCCGCGGCCTATAGTCCTAGCTTTTTCAAGGTATGTGTATCCTGGGGGACATGCTTCATTTAGAGCTAGAAATGACTCATGTTTATGCCAAGTTTCTGTGAGGCACATAAGATCTATTTTACTATCAAGGATATGGTCCTGTATAAGACTGGCTTTATTTGTTAATGACTGAGCATTAAAGAGTTCTATTTTTATGTTGGAGAGGGGCTTAAGTCGTAGGAGAGGACGTAGTAAACTAAAATCCACTCCACGTTTTCCACGTCTCACATGGCCCCGATCCTGACGTAATCCATTATAGGACGTTGTGGTAGTCGTGTTCTGATGACGTAGCAACCACTTACGTGCTGGATTAGCGCCGTAAAGCCGGTGAAATTTAGGTGTGGACGCAGGAGTGGTGAAGCTCCACTTTTTGTGAGATAAATCTGGTCTATTGGTATGGCGTCAGATTAATTTCAAAAGTAACACGCGCATAGAAACTCTATGCGAGGTGCAGGAACTGTTCAGAAACTGCTCGCGGGCGCCGAAACTACTCGTGCCTGCCGAAACTGTGCGCGCGAGCAAAGAAACACGCTCGCGCGAGACGGAGAACTGCGCGCGTGAGCAAAGAAACACGCTCGCGAGAGTAGAAGAAGCTCTTGCGCGAGCAGAGAAACTCCCCTCTTATGTGGGACAAAACCACTCTGCTCGCTCGGAGTTGACTTCTGCTCGCGCGGAGAATGTGGACTAATGGGGGAGGGAACCTGAGGATGACGGCTATTGTGATTGGTCTGTCCTGAGACACAGGACTTTGACAGACGGCCCAAAATTTCCAAACACTGCATGACATGTGCGTTGGCCGCCACTAGGGGGAAACGCTACTTGCTCTGACGCTACATTACAGAATCTCTGTGAATACATGGGTAGAGCCAGAACCATAGATGACAGTTGAGTTTGACAGGTTTAATAATAATAATAATAATAATAATTAATAATAATACATTTTATTTAATAAGCGTCTTTCAAGGTACTCAAGGACACTGTACAGTAAACATAAAGTACAAACATAAATTATTAATTAAAACAAAATCAAAGGAAATAGTAATAATGTTGGTAATAATAATAAAAGATGATGATAATAATATTAATATGAACAATAATTTGGCAATAAGATTATAACACAAAATAACAGGACCATTCATAGAATAGATTTAAAATAATAAATGAATAATGAATAAATAATACATTTTTAAAATAAATGCAGGATGAAAGAAGAGCACAGCATTCCAAGACAAACACTTGCTACCCACAGTAAAATTTGGTGGTGGTTCCATCAGGCTGTGGGCCTGTGGCCAGTGCAGGGACTGGAAATCTTGTTAAAGTTGACAGTCGCACGGATTCCAGTCAGTATCAGCAGATTCTTGCGAATAATGTTCAAGAAGACAAGACAACAACCCTAAACACTGCTCAAATTCTACTAAGGCATTTATGCAGAGGAACAAGTACAATGTTCTGTAATGGGCATCTCAGTCCCCAGACCTGAATATTACTGAAAATCTGTGGTGTGATTTAAAGCGGGGTGTCCATGCTCGGGCTCCATCAAACTGGACTGAACTGGAGATGTTTTGTAAAGAAGAATAGTCAAAAATACCTTCAACCAGAATCCAGACCCTCATTGGAAGCTACAGGAAGAGTTTAGAGGCTGTTATTTCTGCAAAAGGAGGATCTACTAAATATTGATGTAATTTTTCTGTTGGGGTGCCCTAAGTTATGCACATGCCTACTTTTGTTTAAGTAATTATTGCACTTTCTGTAAATCCTATGAAGTTCATTTCACTTCTCAAATATCACTGTTTGTCTGCTATACGATATATTTAACTGAAATTGCTGATCCGAACAACCAATGATTTATAAAGGAAAATCTTGAAAATGATCAGGGTCCAAACTTTTTCACATGACTGTATACTCCATAAACTGAACTGGCTCCCAGTTCATTTTCGTATCCAATTTTAAATTATCGTCCTTGTTTTTAAATCCCTCCACAATCTGGCCCCTCCCTCTCTATCTAACCTCCTAACTCCATACCAGCTGCCCGTAGTCTTCTCCACTGATGCACATCTGTGGACCATCCCTCAGTCTAGACTCTGCACATGGGTTTAGGGCTTTCACTGTTGCTGGTCCTAAACTATGGAATGCCCCATTTCACTCGTCAATGCTCAAATTTGTCCACATTCAAAAAAGAATTAAAAGCCCACCTTTTTACCCTGGCTTATCCCAATTCCTGAATCCCAATTCATTGTTTCTCTCTCATTTTTTATATTATTTTATTTATTATTTATTTTTATTTTATTTATTTTAAAAATGTATTATTTATTCATTATTCATTTATTATTTTAAATCTATTCTATGAATGGTCCTGTTACTTTGTGTTATAATCTTATTGCCAAATTATTGTTCATATTAATATTATTATCATCATCTTTTATTATTATTACCAACATTATTACTATTTCCTTTGATTTTGTTTTAATTAATAATTTATGTTTGTACTTTATGTTTACTGTACAGTGTCCTTGAGTACCTTGAAAGACGCTTATTAAATAAAATGTATTATTATTAATTATTATTATTATTATTATTATTAAACCTGTCAAACTCAACTGTCATCTATGGTTCTGGCTCTACCCATGTATTCACAGAGATTCTGTAATGTAGCGTCAGAGCAAGTAGCGTTTCCCCCTAGTGGCGGCCAACGCACATGTCATGCAGTGTTTGGAAATTTTGGGCCGTCTGTCAAAGTCCTGTGTCTCAGGACAGACCAATCACAATAGCCGTCATCCTCAGGTTCCCTCCCCCATTAGTCCACATTCTCCGCGCGAGCAGAAGTCAACTCCGAGCGAGCAGAGTGGTTTTGTCCCACATAAGAGGGGAGTTTCTCTGCTTGCGCAAGAGCTTCTTCTACTCTCGCGAGCGTGTTTCTTTGCTCACGCGCGCAGTTCTCCGTCTCGCGCGAGCGTGTTTCTTTGCTCGCGCGCACAGTTTCGGCAGGCACGAGTAGTTTCGGCGCCCGCGAGCAGTTTCTGAACAGTTCCTGCACCTCGCATAGAGTTTCTATGCGCGTGTTACTTTTGAAATTAATCTGACGCCATATATTGGCGTAATCTGACAGGCGAAGGAGTATGAGGCAAGATTCCTGTCAAAAGTAACACGCGCATAGAAACTCTATGCGAGGTGCAGGAACTGTTCAGAAACTGCTCGCGGGCGCCGAAACTACCTCGTGCTGCCGGAACTGTGCGCGTGAGCAAAGAAACACGCTCGCGCGAGACGGAGAACTGCGCGCGTGAGCAAAGAAACACGCTCGCGAGAGTAGAAGCAGCTCTTGCGCGAGCAGAGAAACTCCCCTCTTGCGTGGGACAAAACCACTCTGCTCGCGCGGAGTTGACTTCTGCTCGCGCGGAGAATGTGGACTAATGGGGGAGGGAACCTGAGGATGACGGCTGTTGTGATTGGTCTGTCCTGAGACACAGGACTTTGACACTGACGAGTGAAATGGGGCATTCCATAGTTTAGGACCAGCAACAGTGAAAGCCCTAAACCCATGAGTCCAGACTGAGTCCAGACTACATGCCTACTTTTGTTTAAGTAATTATTGCACTTTCTGTAAATCCTATAAAGTTCTTTTAACTTCTCAAATATCACTGTTTGTCTGCTATATGATATATTTAACTGAAATTGCTGATCCGAACAACCAATGATTTATAAAGGAAAATCTTGAAAATGATCAGGGTCCAAACTTTTTCACATGACTGTATACTCCATAAACTGAACTGGCTCCCAGTTCATTTTCGTATCCAATTTTAAATTATCGTCCTTGTTTTTAAATCCCTCCTCTGGCCCCTCCCTCTCTATCTAACCTCCTAACTCCATACCAGCCTGTCTGTAGTCTTCTCCACTGATGCACATCTGTGGACCATCCCTCAGTCTGGACGCTGCACATGGGTTTAGGGCTTTCACTGTTGCTGGTCCTAAACTATGGAATGCCCCATTTCACTCGTCAGTGCTCAAATTTGTCCACATTCAAAAAAGAATTAAAAGCCCTTTTTACCCTGGCTTATCCCAATTCCTGAATCCAAATTCATTGTTTCTTTCTCATTTTTTATATTATTTTATTCATTATTTATTTTATTTTATTTTATTTATTTATTTTAAAAATGTATTATTTATTCATTATTCATTTATTATTTTAAATCTATTCTATGAATGGTCCTGTTATTTTGTGTTATAATCTTATTGCCAAATTATTGTTCATATTAATATTATTATCATCATCTTTTATTATTATTACCAACATTATTACTTGTCATGGAATAAAATCACAAACCAGTGATAAATCTTACAGTTTTACATTAAACCAGTCTCTGCCCCATTGAGATTAAAGCCACCTGAGTCAGTCTTTTCATTTTACGTGCCACGGAGGAGCTGGTGATGTCTGCCTGTTACTCGGCCATACACATCCCAGGTCTCCTCCCCCTGCTTCTGCAGCACGTCCCTTTATTTCCTTTATCAAATCAATCATATCAGTACAAAGCATAGTCAGAGAATACCTAGTTTACAACATAGTGAATACATAGGTTACAACATAGTGAAGTATATCATGGCTTTGTTTTACATTTGCTGAGATAAGCTATAAGTTACGACCTGTGAACCGTCTGCAAGGAGGGAAAAGGTCATAAGAGGTCATGCATCTGGTCTCTCAAAGCATTCCTTTTTAACAAAGAACTCTTTTAACCACATGTACATTTTTAATAACTCCATTATAAGCATTTTATTCTAACATTACTATTTCCTTTGATTTTGTTTTAACCTATATTCTATTTCTATAATTTATGTTTGTGCTTTATGTTTACTGTACAGTGTCCTTGAGAACCTTGAAAGGCGCTTATTAAATAAAATGTATTATTATTATTATTATTATTATTAAACCTGTCAAACTCCGCTGTCTCATCTATGGTTCTGGCTCTACCCATGTATTCACAGAGATTCTGTAATGTAGCGTCAGAGCAAGTAGCGTTTCCCCCTAGTGGCGGCCAACGCACATGTCATGCAGTGTTTGGACATTTTGGGCGGTCTGTCAAAGTCCTGTGTCTCAGGACAGACCAATCACAACAGCCGTCATCCTCAGGTTCCCTCCCCCATTAGTCCACATTCTCCGCGCGAGCAGAAGTCAACTCCGCGCGAGCAGAGTGGTTTTGTCCCACGCAAGAGGGGAGTTTCTCTGCTCGTGCAAGAGCTGCTTCTACTCTCGCGAGCGTGTTTGCCTCCTCGCGTCCTCGCACCAGCCACGTCAGCCGAAGAGAGGTGTACTGGAATCTGTTGGGGCTTTGGGTGCGGTTGTTGGAGAGTTAGCGGCTCGTCCTACGTAAACACCCTCCTGCCGACTCCCGATGCCTCTGCTCCGTTTTCCCCATCATCGGTTGTGGTCACTGGTACCGCCACGGCGCTCGCCGAAGGGATAGAACAATCCAGGTAAGTGTGTTGCTTTGTTGTGTAGAAAGTGCATAGTGAGCGACCTGTAAGTTATCGGCGGTGCTCCTGCTGTTAGCGGTTGTGATGAGGGGTCTCTCCTTTGCTGGACTATTGAGTGGGCCGGGACACTGGTGGATATCCCCAGATAGCAAAAGGCAGATGGTGATAATGAAGACCAAACTTTGTTGTGGTTTTAAGACGGTTTTAGAGTGTGTTGATAAATGACTGAAGAGATGTGGATGAATGAATGCTGCAGCCAGGGCGTGTTTCCCAAATCCAAATCCAAAGTGTTTCCTTGCTTGAGTCGTCGACAGCTTGTGCAGAGGTGATGGCTTGATGTATTCTTTAGAGTCTTTAAGGAGTTGGCCAGTATCAGAAATACTAACATTACTTGTGAGTAGTGCATAGATAAACAGAGCTGCAACTACTGCGCCGCCATCTTGAGAGCTCTCAGTGCACCATTATAAGGTGCTTTAGTTTGTTGGACACCCACGGTTTATCATTGGGAAACACTTTTTTGTTTTTTGTAGGTATGATAGAGTCTGTGCAAAAATTTATATAGTCGGATATTACCTCTACCTGTTCATTTATATCGTCACAGTTAAAACGTCCTTGTAGGGTCATTATACTTTCACTTTCACTGTCCCACATTTTCACAGAGAAACGGAGAATGAGAAAGATTCACGGGACATCGCTCCAGTCTGTCTCTACTGGTGGGTTTCAGCTTTGTGTTTCATGCAACTTTCGAATGCAACTTGAGGAGGACTTTTATTCCCCTTTCAAAAGATATTGTTTGGTTATAAATTGTTAATCACTATGGCGATTCTAAAAGTGGGTTCAAACTGAGCTGGAGGACATTCAGTGGCAGTTTAAAAGTCGTACATTATGCAGAATTGATGCTTCAGATTTTTAATCCATGTCAGAATGTTGTTACCTCCTCAAAGATCTTCTATTATAGCAGTTATATGATAGTATATATATATTAGGTATAGGTTATGGATCATTAAAATATGGATCTCTTTTTGATTCAAGTGCATTTTGCAGAATCTTGTGTTTTAAACGTCCTTTTGAACTTATTGCGTGGCTGTTTAGTCTTCACCATGTCTTTGAACTCTGAATATTTTACATTTACAAAAATACAAAAATTAATGGAAATTTTTCTTCCAGAGTCAGAGCAGGCTGTTACTGCTGAGCTCCATAACTGGGGTTTTACAAAAAGTCATATTTTGTTTCCAGCTGAACTCAAATGTGACTCTTATGTCCCTTTTCACAGCAATTGTGCCGACCTAAATAATTATAGAGCTTCATAAGTGCATTTTCTCACAAAGAGATCACAAGCAGAGGTATTAAATACATGTCGTGTGGGTGCGGCAAGTGTTTTTACCTTTTTACAGCAGGGATAATAATAAAAGGTTCCATGGTCCACAGTCCACAGAGGCGGGTGACGTGACTGAGCTGTTTAATCAAAGTGTTTGGAGCAGAGACGTCGTCTGAGACAAGGTGAGTTTTTGGTTCTCTGCCTTTAAATGATACTGTCTATTTTAATAATGGTTCACTGGGATTATCCAGTTTTATTGTTTGTTTATGTGTTTGTTAAAGTAGTTTCAGGATTATCATATTTCTCTGTAGTAATATATCAGTATAATGTGTTATCATGACAGGCCTAAGTACTACTAATACTCACTTTGGTCCAGCAGAACTGGGTCACAGGTTCCCCTAAAGTCGTGACCAGAGCTACTGTCACTTTAGTAGAAGTGCTGTTAAAATGACTAAAGCCTGTTTCAAATGGAGCAGAGTTAAATGTAAAGAGGGAAACATGTCTCTCTGTGGATTCTCCTCCAGGCTGAGCGAGTGGGGAAATGGCTTCAGGGGCTGAGCAGACAAAAGGACGTCCCATCAGAAAAGAAGCTCCAGGGGGCAGCACTGAGCCGGATCTCTGTGGGACAAAGTGAGTCCAGTCATTTGACATTCACTGTTAAACCCATCAGCTTATGTACTGATTTATTTTGGGGACAGAGCCTAAAACCAAAAAAGGATCCAATACAGCAGTAGGCTTATATTTATTGACACTGTTTACATATTTTACTGTTAGTATTTACACAGTCCAACAGAGACACACCTCAGAGAACAATTACACTCACAACAGTGGAGACCATCTTTTTTACTATGTGTGAAATAACAGAAGTACAATAATATAACATACACAGTTTTTCAGGTACAGAGGGCTTTCTTTTATAGACACCCTGAAAATCAAAGTGAAATACTGATGTGGCAGTTTGTCCATTTTGACAAACTAATTTCTGCAACTCAAAATCTTTCTCATTATCTTGTGTGATCCCCACGTGCTTGTGCACATGTTTGACAACATCGTGGCTCCTGATGTGACGATGGATTGAGTCTTGTGGGATGTAGGAGGAACCTGGCAGCGTCTGATGGACCCAAACATAATGTCCCAGAGGTGTTCTATCGGGTTTAAGTCAGGTGATCGTGAGGGTCATTCAGTTGTGTCAATCCCTTCATCCTCCAGGTTCTGCCACATGAGGCCGGCCATTCATCAGGAGGAGCCCAGGACCTACTGCACCAGCGTAGGTCTGACAGTGGGTTCAGGGATTTCACCCCGATACCTAATGGCAGTCAGACTGCTGTTTTCTAGCCAGTAGAGTTCTGTATCTCCATGTATGCAGACCACTGATCACTGACCCACCACCAAACCGCTCATGCTGAACCATGTTGCAGCAGCAGTTTTCCTTGTTTACTCCAGACCTTTTGACGTCTGTCACAGGTGCTCAGGGTGAACCTGCTAAAAGAAATAAAATGACATAAAAATGACATTAAATTAACTACCAGCAACGCCACTGGGCATAGCCCAGAAATTAGACTAAAGGTCACACAGGTTCGTTCTTGATAACAGAGGCAAGGTTCCATGGTTAAACCAGTCGTTTTGTTTATTTTACACATAATTTAGATGAAAGGACCTTTACATAAATAGTTCCGTGAATTTCATTTGTTCAGACCAATCCCATATCCAGTCTATCACACATGTACGAAAAGGAAAGGAGGGATGTACAAAAGAACAAATAAAAGGGAAAGGCGGCGGCTCCAGCACCCACACCGTAGCTCTCAGGAGTCACATCTAGAAATAAAAATGAAGTTACTTCTAGTCCTACAGCTAATCTGGCAACGAAGGACCGTAGCCCCAACATACCACTTTGGCCTCACAGGAACACGCATTGCGGAGCTTTGACGGCGACACCGCAACCATCCTGGAGCAGCGATCACACGTACGGAGCACAACCTGCGGCGCCAGAGAACAGGCCCCGGCACTAAACGGAACAACCGTATTAAAGACCAACTAAATAAGTGAAATCGGTAAAAAAGCGAGGATACTACCTGGAGAGCGGATGACACGAAGGCACAGCGGGGGGAAGGGGACCCAGGAAGTGCATAGGTCAGAGGGCGAGTGACACAAGGGAAGCGCTATTTATTGATTGACAGCTATCACGATTGGCCAATGAGAACAGTCTCTTAAAGTGGGAAGACCCGCCTGCAGGTCATACTGCCACACATGGAAACGGTTTTTGTGACATTCAACTGTAGACAACAGTGATTCAACCAGGATGTGACCTTTGACATAGCTCTTGTTAATTTGTCTGCAACGTCCTCTGGGCTCTTCCCGTGAGTAAAAACAACAGTATCGTCAGCATGCATTATGGTGTCACACTGATCACAGATGGAGGGCAGTTCATTAACATATAAACTGAACAAAACTGGCCCAAGTATGGATCCCTGAGGAAGGCCTGTATGTAGCTGCAAAAATGTTAATTTAGTATTATTAATCCTTACAAACTGTGAGCGACTGTACAGGTAGGACTTAATCAGTTGTATAAAATCATTGGAGAAGTTGAAATTAATTAACTTATTCAGTAGGACTATGTGATTTACGGTGTTGAAAGCTTTCCGTAAATCAAGAAAGACAGCCCCTACCACCCTCCCCTTATCCATCATTGCTTTTACTTCTTCAGTGAATAGACATGTTGCAGTCTCAGTTGAATGGTTCTTTCTAAATCCGAACTGCATTGGATGTAGTGAAACAGAATTATTGTTGAGGTGATCAGTACTTTGCTGAGTGATTACTTTTTCGAAAACCTTGGATACACATGGTAAGATGCTGATGGGTCTATAGTTGGAGGTAAGAAGATGGTCGCCACCTTTAAAAAGTGGAGACACCACTGCAGGTTTCCATAAATCTGGGAATGTCCCCTGTCTCATTGAGATGTTAATAATATGTGTTAATGGTGTGGCTATTGACACACTGATTGCCTTCAACATGAATGTATCCATGCCATAAATGTCCTTAGCTCTTGTCAATCTGAGAGATTATATTATTTTCATAATTTGATTTACATACACTGCATTTAGCCTCAGTACAGGCTCAGTAATATTAACAGAATTGATAGTGTTCTCATTACTTTGTTCAACAGAGAAACTCTGAGCGATGGTGGCAACTGAATCAACAAAGTAATGGTTTAATGTTTGTGCTACTTCAGCTGGATCCTGTAACAATGCACCATTTATCTTTAACTCAGTTGGCTTAGTAATCTTATTTTCTTGCATAGTCAATTTCTTGATTTGAGTCCAAATTAGTTCTGAATTTAGTTTTGAAATAATTTGCCTTTGCTTTTCTCAATGCATTGGTCACTCAATTTCTCAACATTGCAAATTTAAGCCTGTCATGAGACAATTTCGATTTTGTGGCTATTTTTAAAGCTCTGTCTCATTCCTTCATGAGATGTTTTACCTCTTCATTCACCCATGGAAGGGTTTGTTTTTTGTTTTTATGTTTAACTGTAACTGAAAATTCATTAATTGTGGAGCATAATTTTCCTATGAAATTTTGTCTTATTATTTCTACGTTGTTATCAGATAGTAAGTCATACCGGCTCGTCAAAGCCTGATCCCGTCAGATTTCAGAAGCTCAGCAGGGCCGGGCCTGGTTAGTACTTGGATGGGAGACCATTGGGAATTCCAGGTGCCACAGTGGGGCACCAGTGTCAAAAGCTGTTGTTGTGTCCGTAGGCAAGACACTTCACCCACATTGCCTAGTATGAAAGTGATGTGTGCATGGCAGGACTCCCTTGAAAAAGAGATTAGTAATCTCAATGGGACTTTCCTGGGTAAATAAAGGTAAAAAAAAAAAAAGTCACTCCATTTTGTCTCTCATCGCTGCTTTGAACTCCTCTTGCTTATTTTTAGGGATACCAAAATGTTCAGTTTTACCAGAATATGTAGTGAACCTTTTACCAATTAGTTTTCTTGAGATGAGCTCCATGATATGGTCTGACAGTCCAGTTATCATATTATCTGATTTTGTGATCCTTTCGGGCCTGTTGCTAAAAATCAGGTCAATTTGTGTACTGGAGGTATTTATGATTCGAGTTGAGCCTTTAACAACTTGAACTAAATTGAAGTCATCAGTTACTTGCTTGAGTTTTTTCCTTGCAGTCTTTTCTTCCCAGTTTATGTTAAAGTCGCCCATTACAATTACCTCTTTTTTGAAGTCACACTGGCTTAACACATTTTTTAATTTATCATAAAAGCATTTGATGATGGTGGCCAATAAATGACTAAAACTGTGAAGGTCATCTGTGGTGCTAAGATAATTTTTAGTCCTATGCCTTCAAAATCACTTGATAAGTCCCATTTAATTTCACTGCAACAAATTGTGTCTTTAAGATAGACAAGGACCCCGCCCCCTTTTGCATCAGTACAGTCCTTTCTATGAATGACGTAACCCGGAACTAATACAGCAGCAGGTGGTGAGTTTTTGTGGAGCCAAGATTCCGAAAGACAAAGAAAGTCTAGGTTTGAGTCCACCAGTAAATGTTTAATCTGATCAATTTTTGGTGTCAGACTACGTATATTTAGGTGTCCACCTAATATACCCGGTGGCTTTGCTTTGCGGTCCCAAATCGTTCTCGAATTATTCACTGTTTGGAAGACCTTCAACTTCGGTTCATCTGGATCGCTTTGTTTACAATTCGAGGTTTGTTGTTGCTGCACACGTGTTTGTTAGTAGTAGTGTTTAGAGACACTTTTTTGCTCTGCTGAGGATTACTTTGACTCACCGGCATGTTGGATGGAACCGTGGATATTATCCTCACCATAGCCGGCCTGACTGGCGAAGACACATTTGTTTTTACTGACGGCGCCGGCGCCGCTTCCCACCTGCGGCAGGCAGTGCTGTGCGTCTACGGGAATCTCCAACGGGCTTTGTTCCAGTGTCGCTCGATCAAGATGAGTATGATGGTAAAATCTATTGTGATGTCCAGCGTTGAGATCTGCCGTGCTGAGTGACAGGCCAGCAGGACAGGGCTGCAGCGATGATTCCCGCTGAGGATGACTAAACGGACAACCCTCTCTGGACGTCTGGACAGCGATCCCACCCATCTGGACACCGGTAAATACATCAGTTGCACCTGGGAACATCTGGACAGGGTAAGTTTGTTGTGAAGATTTTGCTTGTGGGTAACTTTTGGGCAAATGGCAGGACTGAACAGAAGTAATAGTAATGCTGGAAATGTCACATTCTACAGTATGTGTTGATTCAGTTGTACCTGGGCATTGATGAATATCACCCGACAGGAGCAAACTGATGGATATTATTATAGCATTGCTGATTTGTTGTTTGCATGCTGTGACAGCTTGTTTCCCCTTTCGATTGTAGCGGCGTTGAAGTATGGTAAGAATAGCATACACACCATATCCCAGGGGGCTGTAGATCTTGGTTGTTTGTGCAAACCAGTGGATGTGCGGATTTAATCCATCCTTACACACGATGTTGCCAATCAGTCGATGGGCAAATATCAGCAGGTGGTAAAAACTTGAGAGAGAGTGCATAAAGCAGCAAAGTGACTGCCACACCTGATACGCCTGGTCGGCCTGTTGCCATGGCCAGGAGCCTGGGGCTATCCTGGGAGAAAAGTTTAGTTTCAGTCACTTCTTCCCCGGCAGTCTTTTGTGACAGGTGACAACTTCAAGCTTTTAGTTGTGAACAGTGTGTGATTGTCCGTTTGCTTTGGCTGTAAGCGTTGAAGTTCTTCTCCAAAGTGACGAGTTAGCTTCTCTCCTCTCTGTCTCCTGCCTGAGCAGTGCTCAACCTGTTCCTCCTTGCACAAAGAAGCAGATATGAGTCCTGCTGACGGGTTGAGGACCTTCTACAGCCCTGTCCAGCTCTCCTAAAGTTACTGCCTGTTTCCTGAAATCTCCTCCGTGTTCTGGGGATTGTACTGGAGACACGTTAAATTTTCTTGCAATGGCACATCCAGATGTGGCATCCTGGAGAAGTTGGACAACTTCTGTGGGGTTCAGGAATGGCCTCATACTCCCAGTAGTGATAATCACTCCAGCCAAAGCAGCACTAGAGGAAAACCAGCCAAAAAACACCAAGAGAGAGAAACTTGAAATGACCTCCACAGGCAAAACCAGTCGTGTTTTAGTTTGTCTCATTGTTTCCGCTCTACTGCACCTGTTGTTTGTTTCCATTAAAAGAGGAGCTTCCTTTTGTTCCTAAGACGTTGCCCTGTCCTTATTTGTATAGACGTACAACAGATTTTTTTTCATGTCATTTTTTTTCCATCAAACCGTCACTTGTATGAAGTAGAGAAATATAAAGACATGAGAGCCACGGTCATGACCATCATGAGCTCCAAGTTACATGTGCCTTTGTCACACTGATCCAAGCTGATGTAACAAAGTCTTCTAAGTAACAACACATGATGTTTTCTCTCCACACACAGATCCACAGCCTCAGTGTCCAGTGCTGCTGTGTCCATGAAGAGTGACTGGTCTAAAGATTATCCTCCAGTCTTCAGCCCTGAACCTGCTCCTTCAGACTCACTGTAAGAACAAATGTCACACTAAAATAACATGTCATATAAAGACAAATGAGCATTACAGTTGTGTGTTCAGTAATACTAAAGGCTAAAGTGTTGTTGAAGACAGAAGAGGGAGCAGTTCAGTGTAGCACCAGTATAAAATACTGTGACTAGAAGAGAACGATGAGAAGCTCCTCAAAGTCTGAGTGTTGAATTACAGACGTGTGATGAAGAGTTCACCACTATCACAGAACCTCCAGAGAAATGGCACCTTTTCTACGTGTGATGATCTGGAGATGTTCCTCACACTTCAGGAAGGGCTCTGTGTGTCTCCTAACAAGCATCATTATACAGATTTGTAGATGTACAAATAAAATAAAACAAAGTCATTATAAAATATATCTAGACTACATACGAGGGGGTGGGGTTAGGACACATGAAATCACATGAAACTATCTGAAATATTTTACAATTACACAGCCAGTGTTATCATGTGACTATTGGGTCTAATGTCTTTCTATGACCTATCTGGGCCTGTCAGGAGATATTAGAATGAACAATAATATTGAAGATCACTTTATGGCACAGACAGTGCCCCTACAGCAGGAGAATCACAGCGAAAACCTTTTCTAAATGAACCATATTGTGAATAAAACTAGAATAGATAAATAACATAATGAAACATTTTGGTAAGTATCCAAAATGCATCATAATTATGTGAAGTATTTGAACCACTACAGACGAGGCATAAAAAGACACATCTGAATAATGAGCTCCAAATAATATTGTTCATCTCTCCATTATTGAAGTGTTTGTCAACTCAGTAATTTCTGTAACAAGATTTGTACAAAATGCATTTATCCTTCTAAAGTTCTTAACCGACAATGGCCAATAAGATTAGATTAGTTTAGTTTATGTCATTTTTATGTTACATAAAGACAAAACTGTGTGTTTCACAGCGAGTGTAACAGGAAATGTAGTGAAAGTAAATAGAGTCCAAATTAGAGTGTCTCTGTGCGTCCTCCCGTGCGCCTCTAAACCAGAATTAAAACTAGGACTGAACCAGGACTAAAACAGGATTTAACCAGGACTAAACCTTTCTGCACAGACCGCGTCTCCTCCTGTCCACCATGGTGTTTGTTAATGACATGGTTCTGCATCACTTTGAGTAAAAAAACATCAAATATTACAGATTTTTACTGGGCTGGCGCTTTTATATTTGCACTGAATTTTTTTTTTTGGTAAACACTCTATATGACACCTGTGTGTATTTCACCATGTCAAGCTGAGTATATAGTGTATGGGGGGCAGGTGGGCGGGATTCATCACATCGATGACGTCATGAATCGTGTGGCCCCACTTAGAAAATCCCCACTACACCACTGAGTAACAGTAGTTCTGCAGACCAACTTTGGCCATGGCCAAGAATCAAAGCTCTGCACCAAAAAACTGTCAGTGGAATTTAAAACTTCAGAATATCAAAGTCTCTGAAACAAAAGTGACAGTAACAAAGTCTTCTAACTAACAACGATGTTTTTTCTGCACACACAGATCCACAGCCTCAGTGTCCAGTGCTGTGTCCATGAAGAGTGACATGTCTAAATTTCAACCTCCAGCCTTCAGCCCTGAACCTGCTCCTTTAGACTCACAGTGAGGATAACACCTAAATAATAAAACTGATCCAAATCTTCATCAGTTTAAATTAAATGAGTTCAATGTTTCAGGCCCAGGGCTCAACACACTGACGGGACAAATGAAAAGCAGGTCCTCAGCACAACACAAGGTGAGTCTATATTACACTGTTTATGAGGACACACAAAATACATGTTACATGATGCATCTGCGTTCCTCTCACAGCAGATGAAGAGCTCCAGAAGGTTCTGCAGGACCATAAGCTGAGCCTGAGCAGCAGATGTGGGAGTGTGACAGAGGGAACTGAAGGAGCAGGAAGTAGAACTCCTCTGAACAGCATCTACACTGAGCTGTACATCACCGAGGGCCTCAGTGAAGAGGCCACAGCCCAACATGAGGAGAGGAGGCTGGAGGAACTCTCCAAGAAGACTCTCTCCAAGAAGACTGTCCAGGAAACCTCCATCAGGTGTCAGGACATCTTTAAAGCACTGCCCACTGAGGAGCAGCAGGGGGCGCCACAGCAGAAGGAGCAGAGGTCCATCAGAGCGGTGCTGACCTGTGGCGTAGCTGGAGTGGGGAAAACTTTCTTAGTCCTGAAGTTCTCTCTGGACTGGGCCCAGGGCTCAGAGAACCAGGAGCTGGACCTGGTGCTGCCGCTGTCCTTCAGAGAGCTGAACCTGGTCAGAGGGGGGCGCTACAGTCTGATGGAGCTGATACAAGTGTTCCATCCAGCGCTGGTAAAACAGGTGACGCTCCTTTATCTGCTCTTCTACTTCTTCTACTTGGATAAACCTGATGACATTGAAAAGTCTCCTCTTGTTCCATGTTCTTGTTGTGTCCACAGACGCTCACAGCTCACACTCTGTCCGTCTCTAAACTCCTGTTCATCTTCGACGGCCTCGACGAGAGCAGACTGTCTCTGGACTTTGACTGTGAGGTCATCTCTGAGGTCACACAGAGGTCAGAGGTCAGCGTGCTGTTAGTGAACCTCATCAGAGGCACTCTGCTTCCTACTGCCCTTATATGGATCACCTCCAGACCAGTAGCAGCCAATCGGATCCCAGCGCAGTGCGTGAACAGGGTGACAGAGGTCAGGGGCTTCATCACTGACCATCAGAAGGAGCAGTACTTCAGGAAGAGGTTCACAGATGAAGAGCAGTGTAACACAGTCCTGTCCCACATCAGAACCTCCCGCAGCCTCCACATCATGTGCCAGATCCCAGTCTTCTGCTGGATCACAGCCACAGTCCTGGACCACATGATGAGAACCAATCAGAGCGGAGCGCTGCCCCAGACACTCAGCGACATGTACGCCCACTTCCTGTTAGTGCAGACCAACAGGAAGAGGAAGTACAGAGCACAGAGCAGCGGTCCAGAGCTGAGCACAGACGACTGTCAGCTGCTCAGGAAGCTGGGCAGACTGGCCTTTGAACATCTGCAGAAAGGAAACATCATGTTCTACCAGGAAGACCTGGAGCAGGTGGGTCTGGACCTGACCAAGGCCTCGGTCTACTCAGGACTCTGTACAGAGATCTTCAAACGAGAGAGTGTCCTCTTCAACAAATCAGTCTACTGCTTCGTCCACCTGAGCGTCCAGGAGTTTATGGCAGCGCTTTACCTGCTCCACTGCTTTGGAAGTGACACAGATGTCGTTCTGAGGTTTCTTGGTGAAGAGACAAACAAAACATTAAGTGAAAGTGAGTTTCTCAAAAGATCTCTTGACGAATCCCTGAAGAGTTCAAATGGCCACCTGAACCTGTTTGTGCGCTTCCTTCATGGCCTCAGTCTGGACTCCAACCAGAGACTTTTAAGAGATCTGCTGAGTCCAGTAAACCAATCAGAAATCCCCAAAGTCATTAAAAACTTGAAAGAGATGAGCTCAGGGGAAGTCTCACTAGACCAGAATATCCACATCTTCCACTGTCTGATGGAAATGAAGGACCAGTCTCTCCTGCAGCAGATCCAGGACCTCCTGAAGTCTACAGGAGGATCACGGGAGAAACTGTCTGAGTTCCAGTGCTCGGCTCTGGCCTACATGCTGCAGATGTCAGAGCAGGTCCTGGAGGAACTGAACCTACAGAACTACAACACGTCTAAAGAGGGTAAACAGAGGCTGATCCCAGCGGTGGGGAACTGCAGGAAGGCTCGGTCAGTCCTCACTCACAAACAGCAGCTTCACAGACCTGTGTTAGGACTAATCAAACACATTTAAATGAAACATCTGCTTACAGGCTTGTTGGCTGTGGACTCTCAGAGACTCACTGTGAAGTGGTGGCCTCAGCGCTGAAGTCCAGCCCCTCCCACCTGAAAGAGCTCGATCTGCGTGGGAATACCCTGACAGACTCAGCAGTGTCTGTGCTGTGTGCTGGACTGCAGAGTCCTCACTGTGAACTCTCCTCTCTCAGGTCAGTCTCCTCCGTTTAAGCACAAATCACACTATTAAACACAGTGTAAAGTGTTTAGTGGGATAAATGTCATTTAAATGGAATCACCAAAGCATTATTCTAGTGTCATTATCATTCCTCATTAAGAGCATCATCGTCTCTTCAGTGTTTGGGAAACTCTGGATATGGACCTGGACCAGGATCTGAAGCTGGTGAAATGGTTTTCACAGAATTACAGCAGAGTCTATTCTTAAACGTCTTTTACATCAAAAAGCATTTAAATCAAATGCTGCTCATAGAATCAGAATAAACAACAAAACACAGGGATTTCTCTGTTATGATCCACAAGTCTTCATCCAATAATAATAAAAACTGTCAAACCAAACAAGAAAACGAGTACGAGAAAAAATGTTATGTTGTTTTTAAGATGCTAAATACCTCTTTATATGACAATTTAGGCCTAAATATACAAATATACAAATCACCCAGTGCTTTGCTATTTGACCTGGATATGTTTTTCAATGGATCTGGGACCAAGTTATTTCAAAATCAAGTCCCAATAATATGAAAACGCTCAGTATTCGCCTGTTTGATTCTTCTAATGTTAAATTCAAATAATGTTATTTGACCTTTTGAAGCTGAACCTGTTTTTCAGATGAAGTCTCCTGATGCTGTCCTGTGTAGAGTGCTGCTCCTTTCTGCTCACTAAGAGCCTGGAAGAAGGCCGAGTCCTGGCTTAGTCTAACTTCAGTCCTGGTTCAGATTTGGTCATCAGACTCCTCGTAATCCTTGTTTAGTCCTGGTGTAGTTCTAGTTCAGACCAGCTCTCTGCTTACTAAACATGTGGGATGTTAATATCTCTGTAGTTCTCAGAGTAAACATGATGGACACAAGTGGGAAAACTGCGCTGACAGATGCTAATCCTCCATGTGCATTTTGAATCGTGTATTTAGTGTCACTCAGTTTGCAGATTTTAACGGCCTTTTCACCAAGATCTGAGGGAGACTAATGTGTTTGTGCTGAGAGACGATTTTATTTTATTTTATTTATTGATTTATTTGGCAGGGACAATGCAGTCAGACATGGATACAAAACATAGTTTGCAGCAGATGTGAAGCATACAGAGTGTTAGCAAATGCTAATTTTCAACTCCAGTCCCCGTCTGGGCTTTTCTAGAATTACACTACAATCATAAAAAAATACATTAAAATATGTTTCCATTATATAATTAACATATATAACACTCACTCTTTCCCTCGCTCACAACTTTCATACAATTTATTTATTGGTGGGTACAGTTTTGATTTGTTTTCAGCCACTGCTTAACACTGGAGGTGAACAGTTTGAATTCAGAGATGCCCTTTATCTCGGTGGGCAGTGAGTTCCACTGTTTGCAGCTCTTATATGAAAAGGCCGACTGTCCAAATGATGTTCTGCACTGAGGGATTTTACAGTTTCTGTTTTTACAGTTTCTTGTCATTCTGCTGCTGTTTGGTCTCTGGATAAATGTACTGAGTGGTTCTGGGGCCAGATTATTGAGACATTTGAAACATAATTTGAGAAAACCTAAATTACTAAAGCTTTCAAAATTTAACAAATTATAATTCTTAAGAATATGGCAGTGATGAAAGCGAACTGGTTTTTGATCCATAATTTTTATTGCTTGGTTGTAGAGTGAACCAATGCACTTTGTGGCTAAGGGAGCTGCCTGGGCCCTGCTGTCATGCAGTATGAAATATGAGAAAAGATCATCCCATGCATGTACAGCAGGGCCGCCTGATTTGGAATATAGTGTCTGATTAATTTAAAGCAATTTAGATTTCTTTGTATTGTTTTGGATATTTTCTTAATGTGATTATCAAATTTTAGTTGGGGGTCTCGGACCAACCCAAGATATTTAAATTTATTTACTGTTTGTATTTTATCATTTTGCAAATGTATTTTAAATTTTTGGTCCAGCTTTAGTTTTTTGATAGAAAAACACATAGCAACTGTTTTAGTGAGGTTTAAAGTGAGCTTATTTTGAATAAGCCACTGACGAACCTCAGCCATGCATATGGACAAAACATCCGCAGCCTGCTCCGGGGTCTTGGCGGGTGCATAAAAAACTGCATCATCTGCATAAAGTTGGCAGCGACACCTGGGCAGATCAAAGGCAAGTCACTTATAAAGAGACTAAACAGAAGTGGTCCCAATATGGAACCTTGGGGTTTGCCTATTCGAGCATTTACAAATGAAGACCTATTTCCAGCCACTTTAACACACTGTTCCCTACCCTGGAGAAAAGTAAACTGTGATGCTAAAAGTAAACTGTGACTGACTGTTTGAAGGCTTTTTTTAGATGGAGAAACAGCTCCTACCACCTCACCTCTATCCAGGGACTTCTTTATGTTTTCAATGAAGCAGCAGTTTGCTATTTCGGTTGAGTATCCTGGCCTAAAACCAAACTGCTGGGGGTGGAGGAGCTGGTTGGCCTCTAAGTGGTCAGTCAGTTGTGTTGCTACAATTTTCTCAATCACTTTGGACAGTATAGGTAGAATTGATATTGGTCTGTAATTGCACATAGAATCCTGGCTCCCTGATTTAAAAATTGGGACAATCACAGCCTTAATCCAATCTAAGGGAAATTTACAATTTTGTATAGACAGATTGACAAGGTGTGTCAGAGGTTTAACTATCACATTACTGTAATGTTTGAGAAAACAACAATTCATATTATATATATCATTTGATCTGGAATTAGACAACATTTGGATTGTCTTTGTGACTTCTGTCTCATTCACCTCTTCAATACAAAAACTATTAGCAGAGGGAATTAAAGGAGGTATGTTAACATAATCAGACTCGAAACATTTTGCCAATTCTTCTGATTGCACAAAGTAGGTATTAAAGCTCTCAGCCATAATGGCACTGTTATTAGTAACATCGCCATTTATGATGAGTTCCCTAATTCTACTAGGCTTAGTCGTTTTGTTAGTCAGATAATTTAGATGTTTCCATAGGGAACTGGTGTTGCCTTTTGCATTGCCGATAAGTGTAGTATGAGGCTTGTGCTTTTCTTAGTTCTTGTATCACTTTATTTCTTAGACTTTTAAAGGCTAAATGATCAGTATTAAGTTTTGAATTTAATGCTTTCTTTAAGGCTAAGTCACGCTTCCTCAATAGTTTTTTTATTTCATCATTTAACCATGGAAGAGTACTTTCTTTTTGTTTGTTCTTTTTTGGCTCAGTAAATGTATCCACAATTGTTGTTATAGTTGTTGTTATAGAATCACAACATTCATCCACATCTTCCATGGTCATGATCTGCTCCCAACTTACATTTTTTAGTTCCCTTTCAAAGTGAGCAGTTTTGGATTTAGGAATTGCATATTTTATATCACTGTCCTTGTCATACAGTTTGCCTAAAATATTGTAGTCTTTTTTTAGTTCGTTTTCTGACCGTCAAAGTCATGTTGTGGTCTGATAGCCCCGTTCTTAGATTATAAGTCCTTGTAATACGTTCAGGTTTGTTGGTAAAGGCCATATCAATAAGAGTCTTAGTCTGTCTGGTGATCCTAGTAGGTCCTTTAATCATTTGTTGATAGTTGAATTTAGTCATTATTATTTTCAGTTTTTGCTTAGAGCTTTTATCAGACCAGTTGATATTGTAATCACCATACCATATAGTTTCTCTGTACACCTCCAGTTGTTTAACTACGTGACTTAGTTCATCATAAAAAGATACATTATGAGAAGGGGGATTATATAAGATATCAACATTGAAGTTCATTGATGGAGACAGAATTATGTTCAAGGCTAAAACACACACTAATGTGTGTGTTTGTGCTGAGAGACTAATGTGTGTGTTTGTGCTGAGAGACTAATGTGTGTGTTTGTGCTGAGAGACTAATGTGTGTGTTTGTGCTGAGACTAATGTGTGTGTTTGTGCTGAGAGACTAATGTGTGTGTTTGTGCTGAGAGACTAATGTGTGTGTTTGTGCTGAGAGACTAATGTGTGTGTTTGTGCTGAGAGACTAATGTGTGTGTTTGTGCTGAGAGACTAATGTGTGTGTTTGTGCTGAGAGACTAATGTGTGTGTTTGTGCTGAGAGACTAATGTGTGTGTTTGTGCTGAGAGACTAATGTGTGTGTTTGTGCTGAGAGACTAATGTGTGTGTTTGTACTGAGAGACTAATGTGTGTGTTTGTGCTGAGAGACTAATGTGTGTGTTTGTGCTGAGAGACTAATGTGTGTGTTTGTGCTGAGAGACTAATGTGTGTGTTTGTGCTGAGAGACTAATGTGTGTGTTTGTGCTGAGACTAATGTGTGTGTTTGTACTGAGAGACTAATGTGTGTGTTTGTGCTGAGAGACTAATGTGTGTGTTTGTGCTGAGAGACTAATGTGTGTGTTTGTGCTGAGAGACTAATGTGTGTGTTTGTGCTGAGAGACTAATGTGTGTGTTTGTGCTGAGACTAATGTGTGTGTTTGTACTGAGAGACTAATGTGTGTGTTTGTACTGAGAGACTGTGTGTGTTTGTATTGAGAGACTAATGTGTGTGTTTGTGCTGAGAGATTAATGTGTGTGTTTGTGCTGAGAGACTAATGTGTATGTTTGTACTGAGAGACTAATGTGTGTGTTTGTGCTGAGAGACTAATGTGTGTGTTTGTGCTGAGAGACTAATGTGTGTGTTTGTGCTGAGAGACTAATGTGTGTGTTTGTGCTGAGAGACTAATGTGTGTGTTTGTGCTGAGAGACTAATGTGTGTGTTTGTGCTGAGAGACTAATGTGTGTGTTTGTGCTGAGAGACTAATATGTGTTTGTGCTGAGAGACTAATGTGTGTGTTTGTACTGAGAGACTAATGTGTGTGTTTGTGCTGAGAGACTAATGTGTGTGTTTGTGCTGAGACTAATGTGTGTGTTTGTGCTGAGAGACTAATGTGTGTGTTTGTGCTGAGAGACTAATGTGTGTGTTTGTGCTGAGAGACTAATGTGTGTGTTTGTGCTGAGAGACTAATGTGTGTGTTTGTGCTGAGAGACTAATGTGTGTGTTTGTGCTGAGAGACTAATGTGTGTGTTTGTGCTGAGAGACTAATGTGTGTTTGTGCTGAGAGACTAATGTGTGTGTTTGTGTTGAGACTAATGTGTGTGTTTGTGCTGAGAGACTAATGTGTGTTTGTGCTGAGAGACTAATGTGTGTGTTTGTACTGAGAGACTAATGTGTGTGTTTGTGCTGAGAGACTAATGTGTGTGTTTGTGCTGAGACTAATGTGTGTGTTTGTGCTGAGAGACTAATGTGTGTGTTTGTGCTGAGAAACTAATGTGTGTGTTTGTGCCGAGAGACTAATGTGTGTGTTTGTGCCGAGAGACTAATGTGTGTGTTTTTGCTGAGAGACTAATGTGTGTGTTTGTGCTGAGAGACTAATGTGTGTGTTTGTGCTGAGAGACTAATGTGTGTTTGTGCTGAGAGACTAATGTGTGTTTGTGCTGAGAGACTAATGTGTGTGTTTGTGTTGAGACTAATGTGTGTGTTTGTGCTGAGAGACTAATGTGTGTTTGTGCTGAGAGACTAATGTGTGTGTTTGTACTGAGAGACTAATGTGTGTGTTTGTGCTGAGAGACTAATGTGTGTGTTTGTGCTGAGACTGTGTGTGTTTGTGCTGAGAGACTAATGTGTGTGTTTGTGCTGAGAGACTAATGTGTGTGTTTGTGCTGAGAGACTGTGTGTGTTTGTGCTGAGAGACTAATGTGTGTGTTTGTGCTGAGAGACTAATGTGTGTGTTTGTGCTGAGAGACTAATGTGTGTGTTTGTGCTGAGAGACTAATGTGTGTGTTTGTGCTGAGAGACTAATGTGTGTGTTTGTGCTGAGAGACTAATGTGTGTGTTTGTGCTGAGAGACTAATGTGTGTTTGTGCTGAGAGACTAATGTGTGTGTTTGTGCTGAGAGACTAATGTGTGTGTTTGTGCTGAGAGACTAATGTGTGTGTTTGTGCTGAGAGACTAATGTGTGTGTTTGTGCTGAGAGACTAATGTGTGTGTTTGTGCTGAGAGACTAATGTGTGTGTTTGTGCTGAGAGACTAATGTGTGTGTTTGTGCTGAGAGACTAATGTGTGTGTTTGTGCTGAGAGACTAATGTGTGTGTTTGTGCTGAGAGACTAATGTGTGTGTTTGTGCTGAGAGACTAATGTGTGTGTTTGTGCTGAGAGACTAATGTGTGTGTTTGTGCTGAGAGACTAATGTGTGTGTTTGTGCTGAGAGACTAATGTGTGTGTTTGTGCTGAGAGACTAATGTGTGTGTTTGTGCTGAGAGACTAATGTGTGTGTTTGTGCTGAGAGACTAATGTGTGTGTTTGTGCTGAGAGACTAATGTGTGTTTGTGATGAGAGACTAATGTGTGTGTTTGTGCTGAGAGACTAATGTGTGTGTTTGTGCTGAGAGACTAATGTGTGTGTTTGTGCTGAGAGACTAATGTGTGTTTGTGCTGAGAGACTAATGTGTGTGTTTGTGCTGAGAGACTAATGTGTGTGTTTGTGCTGAGAGACTAATGTGTGTGTTTGTGCTGAGAGACTAATGTGTGTGTTTGTGCTGAGAGACTAATGTGTGTGTTTGTGCTGAGAGACTAATGTGTGTGTTTGTGCTGAGAGACTAATGTGTGTGTTTGTGCTGAGAGACTAATGTGTGTGTTTGTGCTGAGAGACTAATGTGTGTGTTTGTGCTGAGAGACTAATGTGTGTGTTTGTGCTGAGAGACTAATGTGTGTGTTTGTGCTGAGAGACTAATGTGTGTGTTTGTGCTGAGAGACTAATGTGTGTGTTTGTGCTGAGAGACTAATGTGTGTGTTTGTGCCGAGAGATTAATGTGTGTGTTTGTTTCGAGAGACTAATGTGTGTGTTTGTGCTGAGAGACTAATGTGTGTGTTTGTGCTGAGAGACTAATGTGAGTGTTTGTGCTGAGAGACTAATGTGTGTGTTTGTGCTGAGAGACTAATGTGTGTGTTTGTGCTGAGAGACTAATGTGTGTGTTTGTGCTGAGAGACTAATGTGTGTGTTTGTGCTGAGAGACTAATGTGTGTGTTTGTGCTGAGAGACTAATGTGTGTGTTTGTGCTGAGAGACTAATGTGTGTGTTTGTGCTGAGAGACTAATGTGTGTGTTTGTGCTGAGAGACTAATGTGTGTGTTTGTGCTGAGACTAATGTGTGTGTTTGTGCTGAGAGACTAATGTGTGTGTTTGTGCTGAGAGACTAATGTGTGTGTTTGTGCTGAGAGACTAATGTGTGTGTTTGTGCTGAGAGACTAATGTGTGTGTTTGTGCTGTGAGAGTAATGTGTGTGTTTGTGCTGAGAGACTAATGTGTGTGTTTGTGCTGAGAGACTAATGTGTGTGTTTGTGCTGAGAGACTAATGTGTGTGTTTGTGCTGAGAGACTAATGTGTGTGTTTGTGCTGAGAGACTAATGTGTGTGTTTGTGCTGAGACTAATGTGTGTGTTTGTGCTGAGAGACTAATGTGTGTTTGTGCTGAGAGACTAATGTGTGTGTTTGTGCCGAGAGACTAATGTGTGTGTTTGTGCCGAGAGACTAATGTGTGTGTTTGTGCTGAGAGACTAATGTGTGTGTTTGTGCTGAGAGACTAATGTGTGTGTTTGTACTGAGTGACTAATGTGTGTGTTTGTGCTGAGAGACTAATGTGTGTGTTTGTGCTGAGAGACTAATGTGTGCGTTTGTGCTGAGAGACTAATGTGTGTGTTTGTGCAGAGAGACTAATGTGTGTGTTTGTGCAGAGAGACTAATGTGTGTGTTTGTGCTGAGAGACTAATGTGTGTGTTTGTGCTGAGAGACTCTCAGACCGGAGCGAGGCTCTTTGATGCAGGTTTTTTGACTGATACACTTGACCTGTGTTAACAGGCGACAGAATAATTCATTGTGATGAATCATTTTTTGAGTAAAAGAGATAAAATACGTTAATGTGCCGAGCCATATTTTTAATTATTATTGATGCCATATTATCATGTCTTTATTTTTCAGATTGTCTCGGAATAAATCTGTATTTCTAGAAATGAGTTGAAGTTGTGGGGACTTGGTGCAGTGAATGACAAATAATTCAATTCAATTCAATTCAATTTATTTTGTAGCGCCCAAAATCGCAACAACAGTTTCCTCTAAGGGCGTTCCAAGTTATGGATGAGTAAAACATACACACAGACATATCAAAACAGGAATAAACAACATTCATGTAAAGCAGCAAATGAAACATTGTCCAGTCATCCCCTGTCCTTAGACCCTCCTTCTCAGCAAGGAAAAACTCCAAAAAACCCAGGGTCCTGGGAAAAAGAAGAAACCTCGGGGAGAACTACAGTGAAGGAGAGATCCACTCCCATGGACGGACAGGCTATAGATGTCCAGGCCCGTGGGCCAGTTCGGTATGACCACAGCTACCCAGGTGGGGAAGAGCCGGGCGAGGAGGAGGAGAAGAGGGGCGAGGAGGAGGAGCCGGGCGAGGAGGAGGAGCCGGGCGAGGAGGAGGAGCCAGGCGAGGAGGAGGAGCCAGGCGAAGAGGAGGAGCCAGGCGAGGAGGAGGAGAGAGGTCCAGCTGCCATCAGGCGTCTGAAAGAGTTCCACTCCACAGGGGGAGTGGGACAGGGGACAACATGTGAATAGCAATGAACAAACTACAGATGAGAACATAGTGAGTGATGCTGGTGAGAAAAGGAGGAAACAGAGGACAGTGCTCAGGTTGCCACACTTCCCCAGCTTGTTATCTCCTCATGCAGCTTATCTTAGTGACATCAACTAAGTAACCTGGTCATAAGCTATTCCGAAGAGGAAGGTTTTAAGCCTGGTCTTAAATAAAGAGACTGTGGGTGCCTGTTTAACATCAACAGGAGTTGATTCCATAACACAGGAGCTTGGTAACTGAAGGCTCTCCCCCCCACTGTACTTTTAGACACTCTAGGAACCACTAATAATCCTGCATTCTGAGAGTGAAGTGCTCTATTTGGCTGATAGGGGACAATGGCATCCTGAAGATATGATGGGGCCATATTGTTTAAGGCTTTGTATGTCAGAAGGAGAACTTTGAATTTAATTCTAAACTCGACAGGAAGCCAGTGAAGTGATTTTAACACAGGACTGATGTGATCACGTCTTTTAGTTCCTGTTAGGACCCTGGCCGCTGCATTTTGGACCAACTGGAAGCTTCTTAAAGTACCTTTAGTGCAGACGGTGAGCAGAGAATTACAGTAATCTAGTCTGGATGTAACAAATGCATGGATAAGTTTTTCAGCATCATTTTTAGGCAAAATTTTTCTGATTTTAGTTATGTTTCGCAGGTGAAAATATGCAGTTTTACAAGCTTGGTTTATATGAGCTGTGAATGAGAGATTTTGGTCAAATACGACTCCAAGGTTTTTTACAGTAGAGCTAGAGGCTATACTCACATTGTCAAGTGAGATTATCTGGTCTGACAGAGAATCTCTCTGACCTTTAGGACCGACAACAATGACCTCTGTTTTTCAGGGTTTAAGAGGAGGTAATTCAGGGTCATCCAGGTTTTGATGTCCTTCACACAGGCACTGAGCTTATCGATTTGATCGGTCTGATTAGGTTTCATTGATAAGTACAGCTGAGTGTCATCAGCATAGCAGTGGAAATTAATGCCATGTTTTCTGATAATGTTACCTAATGGCAACATATACAGAGTAAACAGGATTGGACCAAGCACAGATCCTTGTGGAACACCACAAGCTACTTTAGAGCAGGGAGAGGTGCACTGGTTTACACTAACAAACTGGTACCTATCTGATAGATAGGATTTAAACCATTTGAGGGCGGTCCCTCTGACACCTATGTCACATTCTAACCTCTGCAGTAGAATGTTGTGATCAATGGTGTCAAACGCTGCACTGAGGTCCAGTAGGACCAGGACTGAAGCCAGCCCGTTATCAGCAGCTAGTAGCAAATCATTTGTCACTTTAAGCAGAGCAGTTTCTGTGCTGTGGTGAGCTCTGAAACCAGACTGAAATTTGTCATATAAATTATTGCCCTGCAGATGGTGACAAAGCTGTTTCACCACAACTCGTTCCAGAATCTTTGAGAGAAATGGAAGATTCGAGATAGGTCTGTAGTTGGCTAGTTCATCAAGATTTAAGCTAGGTTTTTTCAAAAGCGGTTTAATTACAGCATATTTAAAGGACTGAGGAACAAAGCCATTTTCTAATGACATATTTATTATGTTATGGATGGAACCTATTATTAAGTGGAGCTTCTTTGAGGAGTTTGACTGGAATAGGGTCGAGCAAACAAGTTGATGGTTTGGACGACATGATGACTGAGGTAATCTCCGCCTCATCGACAGGAGTAAATTTGTCTAATGCTGTTAGAGGATTTATGTGGGATATTGGTGTTACAGACTGGATTTGCTGAATTTGCTCGGGGCTGATTTTTGGAGTGGCTTCGTTGATCTTGTCTCTAATGGTTATAATTTTGTAATCGAAGAATTCAAGAAAGTCATCACAACTGAACTTCAAAGGGAGAAGAGACTCAGGGGCAGTATGCGAGTTTGTCAGCCTGGCTACAGTGCTGAACAGAAATCTGGGGTTGCTTTTGTTTACTTCTATTAGGTTTGAATAGTATCTGGTTTGTGATTTTATGAAGCGGCCTTATAAGAGAGCAGGCAGAGCTTCCATGCCTTCAGAGACTGCTCGAGCGCGAGCTGCGCCAGAGCTTCTCTGTGCGTCTTACGTGTTGTTTGAGTGATCGCAATTCTGGAGTAAACCAAGGAGCCGGAGGTCTTGGTTTAATGCTTTTCTGTTTTAGCGGAGCTGCAACATCGAGAGCAGATTTTAGGGTGAGCATTGTCCTATCAACAAACTGATCCATGATAATTGGATTAAAGTTGTTCTCATTGTCACATGGCATATCATTTAATACTGGCTCGATTATTTCTTTGAACTCGGCTACCGATTTTTCTGATATTGTTCTTTTCATTATAGTTTTCTCCTGCAGAGCTGGATAGTCTTTTAGTACGAATTGAAAGGTTATTAAAAAATGGTCAGAGAGTATAGGGTTTTGAGGAATTACAAGTAAATCACTAATCTCAATACCATAAGTTAGGACGAGATCGAGAGTGTGATTGTGACAGTGAGTCGGCTTGTTCACACTCTGGGTAAAACCGATCCCATCCAGGAGAGCACCAAAAGCACTGCTGAGGCACTCACTGCTGTTATCAACATGAATGTTGAAATCTCCAACTATAACAATCCTTTCCCATTCCAAAACTAAACTTGAAATAAAGTCAGAAAACTCTGTCAGAAACTCGGCATAAGGACCAGGAGGTCGGTAGATTGTTATGAATATAACATAATTTGGTTTTTCCAGTTGGTGCACGTAATAGATAGTGCGAGGCTTTCAAAGGAGCGGAATGTATAATTAGATTTGAGGCTGAGAATTAGGCTGGAGTGAGAAATGACGGCCACACCGCCACCTCGACCAGTGCTCCTGGCACTTTGAAAGTTCACGTGACTTGGAGGTGTAGATTCGTTTAGTCTAACATAATCATTTTCCTGAAGCCATGTTTCAGTTAAAGCTAGAAGATCAATATTAAAGTCGCCAATTAATTCATTTATTAAAAGAGATTTAGAAGAGAGGGACCTGATGTTTAGCAGTCCACATTTTACACACTTATCATTTTGTTTATTTGCGACACATGTATTTATTTTTATTAAGTTATGAGGTCTGACGCCTTTCATATCAGAGTTCAGTTGACTTTTATTTGTGCTTTTTACATGCTTAATTTGTTTGTTTGCAACACAATTATTTATTTTTATTAAGTTATGAAACCTGACGCCTTTCCTATCAGACTTTAGTTGAGTTTTATTTGTGCTTTTTATGCATTTATTTTGTTTATTTGCGATGCATGTATTTATTTCTATTGAGTTAGGAGATCTGATACCTTTCCTATCAGAGTTTAGGTATGTTTTGTTTGTGCTTTTTGTGCGTGGGACATACACAACCTCAGCCGGTCTGGGAGAATTGTTCATGCAGGGTGGCTCAGAGGAGGCCCCTGTACGTGGCGCACACACAGTCTCAGCCTGTTTGGAGCTGTTCTCGCTAACAGAGCAGTGCCTCACTAGTCTACTCTGCTCCCTAGCGTCACTGACACTCCCTGAGCTAGTCTGTGTGCTAGTCTTACCTGATGGTCATCTAAGACTAACCATAATATTCTGCACTAGGAGGGAGGACCCAGCCGCGGTGGGATGAATGCCGTCACTACGTATAAGCCTGGGCTTCCCCTCAAATGCCCTCCAGTTGTCTATGAAGACGACATCATTCTGCGGGCACCAATTGGACAAGATGACCTCTTCCTCAAGAACCAGAGGACAAACAAAACACGGGACTTTGAAAGAAACAGGCGAAAAGTCATTGGACTCGGAGAGCGTTAGCTTACACGCTACTAGCCACGAGCGCCAAGCGCCGAGCAAGGCGGAGATGTCGCTGATAGAGGAAATGAGGAAACTCCGCGAAGAAAATACTCTGGGGCATAGACAAACCACGCAGACTTTGGAACGCTTGGAGAAGTCTGTGACAGATATTAAAGAACAGCTCGGTGACCATCAGCGGAGGATCTACAAGCTCGAGGGCAGAGTGAGCGTGGTGGAGGATGCGGAAGGGAGACAGGATCGGGTGCTACGGTACCTGCTCCAACGTGATAAACAACTTTCAGCTGTGTGTGACGATCTACAAAACAGACTGAGACGGAACAACATTCGAATATTCCAAATACCGGAGGGGACGGAGCAAGGGGACATGGTCGTGTTTGTGAAAAGCCTACTGCCCAAAGTTCTGAAGCTGCCACCAGACTTGGACATTAAAATCGAAAGGGCACACCGCTCGCTTCAGTCTAGACCGACAAGCCCGGCGGCTCCCCCAAGATCAATCATCGTGAGGTTCCTCGATGCAGCGGTAAAGGACATCGTTTTGCAGCAAGCGTGGAGACAAGGGCAAGTGATGTTTCAAGACAAGAGGATATTCTTTGACCAAGATTATTCTCCCGAGTTACAAAGGAAGCGAGCTAAAGTCTACGCTGTCATCAAGCAGTTAAAGCAGAAAGGCATGCAGGCAAAGTGCCTGTACCCAGCGCGCCTGAAGCTAAGGATGGACTCGGGAGAAAAAACTTTTTCCACGCTGACGAGCACTGCCACAACTCTGAGGGAGTTGGGGGTGCAGGTGCAGTGTGGAGAGAAGGAGCTCATCGAGGAAACACTGGCAGAAGGATGGAACATCAGCTCGAGGGAGAACAGAAACAACATGCTGGCAACTTCTGACCTGAAGGCCATGATGGAGGAGGGAAACTGATAGTCTAAACAAGGTAAATTATGATTCAAATATCTGAGGAACTGAACTGAGGCCAAGATTAAAATTAATAGAAGATGAAGAGACTGAAGGCTACTGAAAGATTAAAAGTTTAAGTTGACACAAAATGCTATTTCAACAAAGAAAATACTGACGGGGGACTCTTTGAGTGATTTACACTCGCTAAGACCTTTTCTACATGTTTATGTAACATTGGTCATTTTTGCACAATTTTTGCCACTTCCCACAGAGAGATTAGGTCACCACTCTCTGTCCCATAACCATCGGGAGTTGGACGCGGATAATACTTGTTGTCTGTGTCTGATTGGTAATATGGAAGTTCTGTTTTGTGTTTGTACTGTTCTTATTTTGTTCCTCCTGAGACAAGTGGTAAATTTTATTTCCTCTAATCTTAAATGTCAAAAGTTAAGTTATTTTTACAGTTTAATCAATAGAAATAAGTGGTCAGTGTCATGGTATGTGAAACAATCTGTACATAAAGATGACATTATTTAATTTTATTACTTACAATGTAAAGGGAATTAACCACCCAATCAAAAGAAAAAAAATATTGGGACAACTCAAGAAAATGCATTGTTCGGTGGCCATAATTCAAGAAACACACCTTATAGAGATAGAACATCAAAAACTAAAACGAGAATGGGTTGACCAAGTCTACAGTAGCTCATATGGTAACCACAAAAAGAGAGGTGTTGCTATACTGTTTAGCAAATCAGTATACTTTAACTGTGAAAAAGTTTGTCAGGACACAGAAGGTCGTTATGTTATGGTTATAGGGACGATGGCTGGAGTTAAAATCACTATCTTGAACGTTTATGCACCTAAAGAGGATTGCCCATATTTTTTCAAAAAACTTGCCCACCTGGTAGCAGAAAACAAGCAGGGTATTTTTCTTATGGGTGGGGATTTTAACTGTGTACTAAATAACAGATTAGATAAATTACCAATATCACCAAATCCTCCAACCAGAATGTCAAAAAGTTTACTGAATATGATGAATGAATTGGGTTTAGTGGATGCATGGCGCCATCTACATTCAAATGAGAGAGACTTCACCTTTATGTCACAGGTACATGGAAGTTACTCACGTCTGGATTATTTTTTAATTTCCAAAAAAGAAGTATACCGGGTTAAAAACTGTGCAATTGAGCCAATGACCATTTCAGACCATAGCCCAGTAACATTGGAGTTTGATATGGGGTTTGAGCCATGTAGGAAGTATTGGAGAATTAATGTTTCATTATTGACAGATGTTAGTATTAGAGAAGAAATGAGGTCAGCTATACTTGATTACTTTGCTCTGAATGATAATGAAATGGTTTCCCCATCGGTGCTATGGGATGCAGGAAAAGCCACAATATGTGGGAAGATAATATCCATAGGATCAAGACTAAAAAAAGAAAGACTTCAAAAACAAATAGAATTAGAAAGTGAAATAAAGAGATTAGAAACTGAACATAAACAAAACGGAAAACAGGAAGTGCTTGATAAACTTAAAGAAAACAGGACCAAACTAGATGAGATACTCACATACAAGGCAGAGGGTGCCTTAAGATTCATTGATAGGAAATATTATGAACAGGGAAATAAGGCCAATAAATTATCATTTCAACTACAAAAGGCACAAGCCAGTCGTACCATTCCATTACAACTATATAGAGGTCAAATTCAAGAATCAAAGAAGGAAAAAATAAAAAACTTCTTCAAAAATCTTAAATTGGACAAGCTGACTGTTGATGAAGCTTCATCACTAATAAAACCAATTCAAGAAAAAGAAGTTAAAGAAACTATTCTAAAACTGAAAAACAATAAATCTCCAGGGATGGATGGATTTTCCGGAGAATACTATAAGATATTTGTTGATAACCTAAGCCCTATTTTGTGTAAACTATATAATTATGTGCTAAATTCAGGGAATCCTCCAGAGTCTTGGTCAGAGGCAATCATCACAGTCCTATATAAGGAAGGGAAAGACCCAGTACAATGCTCCAGCTATCGTCCTATAAGTCTTTTGTGTGTGGATTACAAAATACTAACAACCATATTGGCAAACAGAATCCAAAAGTATATTAAAAAGTTGAACCAGATCAGACAGGGTTCATTTCAGGCCGCCATGGGACAAATAATATTAGGAGGGCATTAAACTTACAGTCACTTATGGCAAAGGATAATCAAACGTCAATGCTTCTCAGCTTAGATGCTGAGAAGGCATTTGAGCAGGTAGACTGGGAATTCTTAGAACAAACACTAATTGAGATGGGCTTTGAGGAAAAATTTACTGGGTGGTTTCGACTATTATACAAGAATCCCAAGTCAAAAATTAGAGTTAACGGGCACTGTTCTGAATTTTTTGCTATAGAGAGAGGAGTGAGACAGGGCGATTCCCTGTGCCCCATCCTCTTTGCTCTCAGCATCGAGCCACTGGCAGAGGCCATACGACAGGATGTTCAGATAGAAGGGGTGGAGGATGGTGGGGGGAGAGTTCATGAAATTTCCCTTTTTGCAGACGACATCCTACTCTTCATAAAACACCCTCTCACTTCGATACCTCGACTCATGCAGTGTCTGAAAGATTATGGAGACATTTCAGGATACAAAATCAACCCAAAAAAATCAGAAGCAATGATGATATCAGGTGTGTGGCCAGGGCAACTGGATGAACTGGTGTCATTTCACTGGTCTAAACAAGGATTTAAGTATTTGGGGATTGTTATAACACCAGAAACAACTAAACTTTTTGATGCAAACTATAATAAACTAATTAAACAAATTAGGAATGACCTGACTCGCTGGGATGTTCTCCCCCTCTCTCTGTTTGGAAGAATAGAAACCATAAGGATGAATCTGCTTCCTCGTCTCCTCTTTTTATTTCAGGCGCTGCCCATAAGAGTTCCAAATTCCATTTTTAACATGTTAAACAAGTTAATTTCGCAGTTCATATGGCAACATAAGAGACCCAGAATTAAACTGAAAACTCTCCATTTGGCTAAAAATAAAGGAGGTTTGGCTCTCCCAAATTTGAAATGATATTACTGGGCTGCTCAACTTGTAGCAATTGTGACATGGATCAGTGGTGACGAGGACGCAAAGTGGATTCAAATTGAGCAGAGTGAAGTCACAGATGTATCGTTAGCTGCACTACCCTTCATAGACTCAAAATGTCTCAATAAAATGAAGATTGGAAATATATGGATAAAACATACTATAAAGGTTTGGTCAGAAGTAAAAAAAAATGCTCCAAGAGACTGGGTCAATGTCTCGGGTTATGCCCATTGTGGGAAACCCAGATTTTCCACCTTCAGTATGTGATTATGGTTTTAGGAGATGGGCAGCCAAAGGCCTCATGTGTTATCATCAGTTATTTACAGAAACATACTTAAAATCCTTTTCACAATTACAGGAACAATTTGATCTTCCCTCAAAAGATTTTTATAGATATTTACAAATTAGGCATTATATTACAAACCACAAGGAAAAAGACAGAATTGCTAAAAATCCAAATGGTATAGAACAGTATTTCATCACAATTTTAGAAAGACATCTACCTTTAGGTAAACACATCTCCCATCTATATAAAAGACTATCATCACACATTCCTCATAATACTTATAATATAAAGGAAAAATGGGAACTGGAGTCTAATACCATCATAGAAGATGAACACTGGGATAAACTTTGTAATAACAGTCATAAAGGTATAAACAGCCAGCAATGGAACGAGTTTGATTGGAAGTTAAAAATTAGATACTTTCATACTCCATTGGTTATTTCAAAATTTGTTAAAGATCCTTCAACAGCTTTGTGTTGGAGACAATGCGGTAAAATAGGGGACCATACACACATGTTCTGGGACTGTCCAGTAGTTGTAGGATATTGGAAAAACATCAAAGAAGAGATAGAAAAAATAATGAAAAAAGAAATTCCTTTGGACGATCTGTTCTATTTGCTGGGTGTTATACCTGTTGACATCTTCAACGCTGACCAAAGGTATATTTTACGTATCTTGTTATTGATTGCCAAGAAAATAGTTACCACAAATTGGAAGCAGGTTAAATCACCAACAATAGCTGAGTGGAAAGAGAGACTGAAAAAGGTGTACTGGATGGAAAAGATGACTGCATCGTTACAAATTAAAATGGATCTCTTTAATCAAAGGTGGAATATGGTCATGGAATACTTGGCTCTATAATTGTTTGCTTTGTCAAGGTTACTGGAAGTGTACGCTGATCAAATATAAATATGTTAACTATATTTATTATTGATTTAACTTTGTATTTAATTTTATTCCTATGTCTGAACCACTTTCTCGGGCACTGTTGTGTTCAATGAAAAATTCTAAATAAAAAGTTAAAAAAAAAAAACAGAAAAGACTTTAAACATTATTTCATATGTTTGTATTATTATTAATGCTATATTATCATGTCTTTATTTGATTATTCACAATGTCTCTATAAGCACCATCTATATTTCTATGGAGGCCTGTTACCATAACACATTTTGAAGTACGATATATCGCTGAAGAAAATAGAGACGATAAATGATAATATTGAGACACATTTATGCCTCTGACACAAAAACCCAAGAGCAGATTTAAACCACAAAAACTATTCTAAATCTACAATATTGTTAAAAAAAAACCTGAGCTGCAACAAATAAACAGCAGAAAGAAACACTTTAGTACTTTGCATCTGTAATGAGTCCGAGAAGTGATGAATATGTACTTCTACTGTTAAGGAACCTGCTTTAAAATGTACTTAAAGAATAAAAAGTAAAAGTATTTTGCAGAGATTTTTAGAACAATTAAAGGATGAAATGTGGTGATTGTGAAAAAGAATTTTGCTGATTTTAAGCGATTCAACTGATTTCTTCATTTTTCAAGCCGCTTTTGTGTTTTTCTGTATTTGTCTAAATGTAGTGGAGTAGGAAGCACAGATACCTGCTCTCAAATGTACTGAAATAAAGTAAAAAATGTACTGCAAAATGTACTTAAGTAAAGTACAGATACCTAAAATCTGTACTTAAGTATTGTACTTTTACTTTCATACTTCACTACCTTCCACCACTGGTTTAAGGTTTGAACTAAAGTCTAAAGAGTCTAAAGAGAAATGAGTTGAAGTTGTGGGGACTTGGTGCAGTGAATGACAAATAATGTGTAAACAGTGGAGAAAACCTGTCATATAAGATGTTTAACCACATCATTTGTTCTTTATTCAGATTGTGGAGTTGTGGTTTGTCAGAGAGGAGCTTTTCCTCTCTGGCCTCAGCTCTGAAGTCCAACCCCTCACATCTCACAGAACTGGGCCTGGGTGGTAACGAACTGTGTGATTCAGGAGTGTCTGATCTGTGTGGGTTTCTGCAGAGTCCAGACTGTCGACTGGAGACTCTCAGGTCAGTTCTGTCTCTTATTTGTGTCGTGTTTCACTAAAGAGCTCGGCCATAATAAGCTCTAGGATTTACTCTGGACTTGGACTCAGAGGTGGACAATAATTATATTCAAACAAAGTTCACTGTAACTTTTCTGGTGGGGTTCTGCCACCTGCTCGTCTCCATGGAGATGCTGTTGTGTTGTCTAGAATGTTCCACAGTTTAGGCTTAAACATATTTATCACACATTTATTCAGTTATTGGTGTTTCATTGCTAAAAATACCTTTAAAAACATGTATTCTTACTGTGAGTGGGCTCGCCTCTCCACAGATCTGACTTGTTATTTGGCCTGGTGGTGTTAGCTGCTTGTCTCCATGGCGATAGATAAGTTTAATTAAAGCGCACTCATGAAGAACTCAACTATTACATGTAAAGAAATGTGTTGTGTATTTATTTGTCCTTAAAAGCAGAAAAGACTTTAAACATTATTTCATATGTTTGTATTATTATTAATGCTATATTATCATGTCTTTATTTGATTATTCACAATGTCTCTATAAGCACCATCTATATTTCTATGGAGGCCTGTGACCATAACACATTTTGAAGTACGATATATCGCTGAAGAAAATAGAGACGATAAACGATAATATTGAGACACATTTATGCCTCTGACACAAAAACCCAAGAGCAGATTTAAACCACAAAAACTATTCTAAATCTACAATATTGTTAAAAAAAACCTGAGCTGCAACAAATAAACAGCAGAAAGAAACACTTTAGTACTTTGCATCTGTAATGAGTCCGAGAAGTGATGAATATGTACTTCTACTGTTAAGGAACCTGCTTTAAAATGTACTTAAAGAATAAAAAGTAAAAGTATTTTGCAGAGATTTTTAGAACAATTAAAGGATGAAATGTGGTGATTGTGAAAAAGAATTTTGCTGATTTTAAGCGATTCAACTGATTTCTTCATTTTTCAAGCCGCTTTTGTGTTTTTCTGTATTTGTCTAAATGTAGTGGAGTAGGAAGCACAGATACCTGCTCTCAAATGTACTGAAATAAAGTAAAAAATGTACTGCAAAATGTACTTAAGTAAAGTACAGATACCTAAAATCTGTACTTAAGTATTGTACTTTTACTTTCATACTTCACTACCTTCCACCACTGGTTTAAGGTTTGAACTAAAGTCTAAAGAGTCTAAAGAGAAATGAGTTGAAGTTGTGGGGACTTGGTGCAGTGAATGACAAATAATGTGTAAACAGTGGAGAAAACCTGTCATATAAGATGTTTAACCACATCATTTGTTCTTTATTCAGATTGTGGAGTTGTGGTTTGTCAGAGAGGAGCTTTTCCTCTCTGGCCTCAGCTCTGAAGTCCAACCCCTCACATCTCACAGAACTGGGCCTGGGTGGTAACGAACTGTGTGATTCAGGAGTGTCTGATCTGTGTGGGTTTCTGCAGAGTCCAGACTGTCGACTGGAGACTCTCAGGTCAGTTCTGTCTCTTATTTGTGTCGTGTTTCACTAAAGAGCTCGGCCATAATAAGCTCTAGGATTTACTCTGGACTTGGACTCAGAGGTGGACAATAATTATATTCAAACAAAGTTCACTGTAACTTTTCTGGTGGGGTTCTGCCACCTGCTCGTCTCCATGGAGATGCTGTTGTGTTGTCTAGAATGTTCCACAGTTTAGGCTTAAACATATTTATCACACATTTATTCAGTTATTGGTGTTTCATTGCTAAAAATACCTTTAAAAACATGTATTCTTACTGTGAGTGGGCTCGCCTCTCCACAGATCTGACTTGTTATTTGGCCTGGTGGTGTTAGCTGCTTGTCTCCATGGCGATAGATAAGTTTAATTAAAGCGCACTCATGAAGAACTCAACTATTACATGTAAAGAAATGTGTTGTGTGTTTATTTGTCCTTAAAAGCAGAAAAGACTTTAAACATTATTTCATATGTTTGTATTATTATTAATGCTATATTATCATGTCTTTATTTGATTATTCACAATGTCTCTATAAGCACCATCTATATTTCTATGGAGGCCTGTGACCATAACACATTTTGAAGTACGATATATCGCTGAAGAAAATAGAGACGATAAACGATAATATTGAGACACATTTATGCCTCTGACACAAAAACCCAAGAGCAGATTTAAACCACAAAAACTATTCTAAATCTACAATATTGTTAAAAAAAACCTGAGCTGCAACAAATAAACAGCAGAAAGAAACACTTTAGTACTTTGCATCTGTAATGAGTCCGAGAAGTGATGAATATGTACTTCTACTGTTAAGGAACCTGCTTAAAAATGTACTTAAAGAATAAAAAGTAAAAGTATTTTGCAGAGATTTTTAGAACAATTAAAGGATGAAATGTGGTGATTGTGAAAAAGAATTTTGCTGATTTTAAGCGATTCAACTGATTTCTTCATTTTTCAAGCCGCTTTTGTGTTTTTCTGTATTTGTCTAAATGTAGTGGAGTAGGAAGCACAGATACCTGCTCTCAAATGTACTGAAATAAAGTAAAAAATGTACTGCAAAATGTACTTAAGTAAAGTACAGATACCTAAAATCTGTACTTAAGTATTGTACTTTTACTTTCATACTTCACTACCTTCCACCACTGGTTTAAGGTTTGAACTAAAGTCTAAAGAGTCTAAAGAGAAATGAGTTGAAGTTGTGGGGACCTGGTGCAGTGAATGACAAATAATATGTAAACAATGGAGAAAACCTGTCATATAAGATGTTTAACCACATCATTTGTTCTTTATTCAGATTGTGGAGCTGTGGTTTGTCAAAGAGGAGCTGTTCCTCTCTGGCCTCAGCTCTGAAGTCCAACCCCTCACATCTCACATACCTGCAGCTGGACAATAACAAACTGTGTGATTCAGGAGTGTCTGATCTGTGTGGGTTTTTGCAGAGTCCAGACTGTCGACTGGAGACTCTCAGGTCAGTTCTGTCTCTTATTTGTGTCGTGTTTCACTAAAGAGCTCGGCTATAATAAGCTCTAGGATTTACTCTGGACTTGGACTCAGAGGTGGACAATAATTATATTCAAACAAAGTTCACTGTAACTTTTCTGGTGGGGTTCTGCCACCTGCTCGTCTCCATGGAGATGCTGTTGTGTTGTCTAGAATGTTCCACAGTTTAGGCTTAAACATATTTATCACACATTTATTCAGTTATTGGTGTTTTATTGCTAAAAATACCTTTAAAAACATGTATTCTTACTGTGAGTGGGCTCGCCTCTCCACAGATCTGACTTGTTATTTGGCCTGGTGGTGTTAGCTGCTTGTCTCCATGGCGATAGATAAGTTTAATTAAAGCGCACTCATGAAGAACTCAACTATTACATGTAAAGAAATGTGTTGTGTGTTTATTTGTCCTCAAAAGCAGAAAAGACTTTAAACATTATTTCATATGTTTGTATTATTATTAATGCTATATTATCATGTCTTTATTTGATTATTCACAATGTCTCTATAAGCACCATCTATATTTCTATGGAGGCCTGTTACCATAACACATTTTGAAGTACGATATATCGCTGAAGAAAATAGAGACGATAAACGATAATATTGAGACACATTTATGCCTCTGACACAAAAACCCAAGAGCAGATTTAAACCACAAAAACTATTCTAAATCTACAATATTGTGAAAAAAACCTGAGCTGCAACAAATAAACAGCAGAAAGAAACACTTTAGTACTTTGCATCTGTAATGAGTCCGAGAAGTGATGAATTCAACCTTCTACCATTAAAGTTTCACTCCGGCACGTTTGAAGCTAAAGTCCGTTTCTAGAGGAGGTCGAATTCTGTCAGAAGCCAAAAAACGGCACAGATCAGTGTTTCCTCGGTGGAGATCTCACTGTGGCAGTGACTCTGTCAAGGCAACAAACTAGTGCAGTGATGGGGGCAAGTTCTGAACTTCCACGTAAAACTGAAGAAGCTTAACTCCACTTTAACCCATCTGACAACAGCCACGAGTCTAACAAACCAAACGCTCTGCCTGGTTCACTCATTAGTGTCTGGAAATGTTAGAAAACTATAAATAAACTGCAAAAGCTCGAAAGCACTTCCCAGTGCCTCTCCATGTTGTTACAGGCTCTGCAATATTGTGGTGATGATTTAAATAATTAACCACAGTGTTTTTCAAAAAGTAGAATTCACTCGTAAATAAATGCCTTGACAGGCTCGCGAGCACGGTGAGATCTCCACCGAGGAAACACTGATCTGTGCCGTTTTTTGGCTTCTGACAGAATTCGATCTCCTCTAGAA
>JAVCWC010000033.1:167500-202500 GCA_034769755.1 Odontamblyopus lacepedii
ACAGTACAACTTCACAAAGCTGATGTGATGTGCAGTAGTTTCACACTGCTCACTGATTGTGTTGTGATAGCGCTCTGAAGGGGGAATGGCTTCATGTGGAGACAAAGGGACAAGAGCTTCAGAAATGCAAGTGAAGCTTAGAAAACATGTGAGTACGTAGTTTTCAGCAAAAACAGCATTTTCAAAACAATAAACGGTAACATGGTGATCTAAATATGTTCTGTGTTTGCAGTAAAAGGGGAACTCCGGCACATTTGAAGCTAAAGTCCATTTCTAGAGGTGGTGGAATTCTGTCAGAAGCCAAAAAACGGCACAGATCAGTGTTTCCTCGGTGGAGATCTCACTGTGGCAGTGAGTCTGTCTAGTGCAGTGATGGGGGCAAGTTCTGAACTTCCACGTAAAACACCAATTTGCTTCACACTGAAGAAGCTTAACTCCACTTTAACCCATCTGACAACAGCCACGAGTCTAACAAACCAAACGCTCTGCCTGGTTCACTCATTAGTGTCTGGAAATGTTAGAAAACATCTTTATAAGCACCTCACACTTCCCTCTGCTGATTTCCCACTGCACAGGCCAAAGCCCAAAAGACTCGATTGTCGATTCCAGCCCCGGTGAAGAAGAAGAGAAACTGAAAGTTGTTTAAAAAAATTGTTCGGGGATGTTTTTTTTTTTTGTTTTTTTTTGCATTTTTCCAAAAATATGATTCACTCATAAATAAATTAAGGGATTAGAAGCAACATCGGCAATCGAAAAAAACATTATTAAACCGTTACTAAAACAGGACTAAACTAGGACTAAAACCAGGACTAAAACCATTACTGAAACAGGACTAAACTAGGACTAAAACCAGGACTAAAACCATTACTAAAACAGGACTAAACTAGGACTAAAACCAGGACTAAAACCATTACTAAAACAGGACTAAACTAGGACTAAAACCAGGACTAAACTAGGACTAACACCATTACTAAAACAGGACTAAACTAGGACTAAAACCATTACTAAAACAGGACTAAACTAGGACTAAAACCAGGACTAAAAACATTACTAAAACAGGACTAATCGCGGATTAAAACAGGGACTAAAACCAGGACTAAACCTGGAATAAACTCAGGACTAAAACTCGAAATAAACCAGGACTAAAACCATTACTAAAACAGGTCTAAACTAGGACTAAAACCAGGACTAAACTAGGACTAAAACTAGGACTAAACCAGGAGTAAAACCATTACTAAAACAGATCTAAACTAGGACTAAAACCAGGACTAAACTAGGACTAAAACCATTACTAAAACAGGACTAAACTAGGACTAAAACCAGGACTAAAACCATTACTAAAACAGGACTAAACTAGGACTAAAACCAGGACTAAACTAGGACTAAAACCATTACTAAAACAGGACTAAACTAGGACTAAAACCAGGACTAAACTAGGACTAAAACCAGGACTAAACTAGGACTAAAACCATTACTAAAACAGGACTAAACTAGGACTAAAACCAGGACTAAACTAGGACTAAAACCATTACTAAAACAGGACTAAACTAGGACTAAAACCAGGACTAAAACCATTACTGAAACAGGACTAAACTAGGACTAAAACCAGGACTAAAAACATTACTAAAAACATTACTAAAACAGGACTAATCGCGGATTAAAACAGGGACTAAAACCAGGACTAAACCTGGAATAAACTCAGGACTAAAACTCGAAATAAACCAGGACTAAAACCATTACTAAAACAGGTCTAAACTAGGAGTAAAACCAGAACTAAACCAGGACTAAAACTAGGACTAAACCAGGAGTAAAACCAGGACTAAAACCAGGACTAAAACAGGACTAAACCAGGACTAAAACAGGACTAAACTGGGACTAAACAGCGTGTGAAGTGGTTTATTATTTACTGAAAGAACATCAGTGAATGCATGCAAGCTTACGGCTATAAAAACTATCACAGCGACGTGCACTGAACTAAAAAGGGTGAGCTGTGCACATAAAGAAACAGTCTGCCCTCGTGTGGACGAACAAGGGATTACAGCAACTGCCTGTATGAGAGTGGATGCAGGTGCTACATGATTATGAGAGCTTTACTTGCTCATGGACATTTCTGCCTGTTTCCTTTGAGATTATCTAACCTAATTAGGCCAACAGGACACACAAATTACTTATTTTTTAATCGGGACGTGTAGGTAATTCCATTATGGTTAATACAGAAAAAATTACAGGCAAAAACAGATTTTCCGGTTTAGATTCACTGAGGAAAGATTCACTGAAAAGTCTCCTCACGCTGTGCCGCTGCTTTGCCTCCATTTTAAAGTAGATTCTTTTTTACTTTTACTTCACTACATCTGAGAGCAGGTGTCTGTACTTTCTACTGCACTACATTTTTAACTGGAGTGAAAAGTAAAAGTATTTTTTAATTATAGTTTGAGGCCTGTTGAAAAGCTTGAGGGTTTATTTTTAACATGTTTATAGTTCGAGCAAACAAAAATATACACATAAAAACATCTAGAAAATCTCTGCAAAGTACTGTCGAAGTACTTTACTGTTACTTTAGTAGTTTTTCATGTGATAAACTTTTACTTGAACTTTTTTTTTTTGGTCCAGAATCTGCACTTTTACTTAAGTAACCAAACTGAGTACTTCCCATCACTGTGATACTTGACTAAACTGTGGTAAAATTACTTCTTTTCTCTCCACAAACCTCAAAAACAAGTGATGTTCATGGAGTAACAGTAGGGGGCAGCATTGCGCTTGTCACAGCCTCCATACTAAACTAGATCAGAAGTGCATCCAGTTCTGTGTTTAGCTCAGATCTAAAGCTAAGAACAGTCAAAAGTGAGTGAGCCGGTGTCCCGTCGATTTGAGCTCCCTTGGCACAGACGGGATAAATTTCCCTCCGTGTGGATATATTTTTGAAATAAATGTTTGTTATGATGTTTCTTCTGTTGTCCTTTTTCTGTCCTCGTCCATCACGACTAAGAGACAAGTCCCTTCTTATTGACGCTGCATAAATAAAACTGAATTGCAGGAATTGTCCCATTTTCAGTGTCCCCGGGATCACAAAGATGAGATATGCGCCCTCTAGTGGATGCATTATTTGGGAGAAGATATAGTCAAGATTTGCTTCCTCCACCCAAATTCATATACATGAGCGAATAACGGTGATTCTACACCACGGGAGCATCATTCGATGGCTAAATTGACCTGTCGATACGCAAGGCCACCCACAATGTCCAGCGTCGCTCAAATGAGGCTCCTGATGCTCACAGTTACAGGAGCCAATTTGGAGTCAGGCTCCATATTTGGAAATCCGGCCACGAGTATCATAGCAACCACAAGAGCCAATCGTGTATCATTCGTTCATTAGTTTTTCAATATAAAACGAAAAATAAGAAAACGAAAAAACAACAGTTTTTTTTTCATTATTTGTCTCCAAAACCAAAATGAAAAAACGGATAACGGCCGTTTCCCGTTTTGTCCAATTTTGATCCTTGAGCAAGTTGCGTGAACCGGAAATGAACCGGAAATGAACCTTTACTGGGAGCACAGCGCGCGAATTGATCCATTTACTAATAAAAAAAAAAAAAAAAGCAGCTACGAGATGGAAAACTATGGTAAACTACGTTCTTTTCCGTGGAAATAAGAGGGTAACTCTAAGATCCGAAGACATGACAACAGAAAAGATCGCAGTCATTTTCCAGGTATGTTATTTTTTTATTTAAAACAAAGTAATAATAGACTGGATGTAAATATTTTTCGCCATTTGCCCGATCTGCGGTCGCGTATCTCTTGTTATATATAGACAGTTTGTTAGATGACACAGGTACAGTGATGGCCGAAAGTATTGGCACCCCAGAAGTTCCGTCAGAAAAGGCCCAATTTCTCCCAAAAAATGAATGCAATCACAACTGCTTTGACATTAAAATGTTCATTTAATTTATCTTCAATGACAAATCACAAAAAGGAATTGTCAAAAAGCCAAATTGAATATAATTCTGCACCAAACATAAAAAGGGGGTGGACAAAAGTATTGGCACCCTTTGAAAGATCATGTGCTGCTTCTCTAATTTGAATAATTAATGGCACCTGGTACTCACCTGTAGCACACAACAGGTGGTGGCAATAACTAAATCACACCAACAGCCAGTTAAAATGGATTGAAGTTGACTCAACCTCTGTCCTGTGCCACACACACACCACACTGAGCATGGAGAAAAGAAAGAAGACCAAAGAACTCTCTGAGGACTTGAAAAACAAAATTGTGAAGAAGCATGAGCAATGTCAAGGCTACAAGTCCATCTCCAAAGATCTTGAAGTTCCTGTGTCTACTGTGCGCAGTGTCATCAAGAAGTTTAAAGAGCATGGCACTGTGGCTAACCTCCCCAGATCTGGACGGAAAAGGAAAATCGATGACAGATTTCAGCGTAAGATTGTGCAGATGGTGGGAAAAAATCCTAGACTAACATCCAAACAAGTTCAGGCTGCCCTGCAGTCCGAGGGTACAACAGTATCAACCCGTACTATCCGCCGACATCTGAATGAAAAAGGACTCTATGGTAGAAGACCCAGGAAAACCCCATTTCTGACCCAGAGACACAAAAAAGCCAGGCTGGAGTTTGCCAAAACCTACCTGAGAAAGCCACAAACATTTTGGAAGAATGTTCTCTGGTCAGATGAGACAAAGGTAGAGCTTTTTGGGAACGGGCATCAACACAGAGTTTTCAGGAAAAGAAATGAGGCCTTCAAAGAGAAGAACACGGTCCCTACAGTCAAACATGGTGGAGGTTCCCTGATGTTTTGGGGTTGCTTTGCTGCCTCTGGCACTGGACTGCTTGACCGTGTGCATGGAATTATGAAGTCAGAAGACTATCAACAGATTTTGCAGCATAATGTAGGGCCCAGTGTGAGAAAGCTGGGTCTCCCTCAGAGGTCATGGGTCTTCCAGCAGGATAATGACCCTAAGCACACTTCAAAAAGCACTAGAAAATGGCTTGAGAGAAAGCACTGGAGACTTCTAAAGTGGCCAGCAATGAGTCCAGACCTGAATCCCATAGAAAACCTGTGGAGAGAGCTCAAAATGGCAATTTGGAAAAGGCACCCTTCAAATCTCAGGGACCTGGAGCAGTTTGCCAAAGAAGAATGGTCTAAAATTCCAGCAGAGCGTTGTAATAAACTCACTGATGGTTACCGGAAGCGGTTGTTCGCAGTTATTTTGTCTAAAGGTTGTGCTACCAAATATTAGGCTGAGGGTGCCAATACTTTTGTCCAGCCCATTTGTTGAATTTTGTGTAAAATAATATTTGATTTGACTTTTTTTCATTCTCTTTTGTGTTTTTTCATTGCAACAAAAATAAATGAAGATATTAATGCCAAAGCATTTGTGATTGCAATCATTTTCTGGAAGAAATTGAGTATTATAGGACAGGATTGCAGGGGTGCCAATACTTTCGGCCATCACTGTAGGTTAGTAAGTGATACAGGTAAGATTTTAGAGGTTGCAGGTAAGTTTTATTCTGGTTTATTTGACAGTGAGGGGGTTAGCGAGGTAAGTTATAGTCAGGCACTAGATGCGCTCGATGCGAGACTTAGCTCTAGTGACGCTGATCTGTGCGATGAGCCCATCTCATTAGATGAAGTTTTTGCGGCCATCAAGGGGCTCAATAACTGTAAGAGTCCCGGAGAGGACGGCCTGACCGGTGAGTTTTACCGAGCGTTTGCTCATCGGTTGGCGCCCATTCTCCACACGTTATTCCACGACATCGAGAGTGAAGGGAGGTGCTCCTCCTCTTTCACTCTTGGTGTGGTGACGTTAGTGTTTAAGAAAGGTGCACGAGAGAGCCTGGCCAATTACAGGCCTATAAGTCTCCTCAACACCGACTACAAAATTTTATCTCGTATTCTGACAGGTAGGTTAAAGCGCGTGATAGGTCAGATAGTCGCGGACAGTCAGGCGTACGGAATCCCGGGGCGTGACATCTCTGACACGGTGGCATCCATGTTTCAGTTGATTTCAATAAGGCGTTCGATAGAGTGGAGCACAGCTTCCTCTATCGCGTTCTAGGTAAATTTGGCTTCAAAAACAGGTTCATTAATTGGATACGCGTTTTATATTCGAGTGCGGTCAGCCGCGTGAAGGTTAACGGCCTCCTCTCTGACCCCTTCCCGTTGCGGAGGTCGGTCCGACAGGGGTGTCCGTTAAGCGCGCTCCTCTACAGCATAGTAGCTGAGCCTCTCGCTGCTATGCTGAAGAGAGACAGGGCCGTGCGTGGATTCACGAGCCCTTCAGGTAAGGTTTACAAAATTTTTCAGTTTGCGGACGACACCAATCTGGTCCTCAGAGCCTCGACGCGGCTCTGCATACGCTCAATGTTTATTGCCTGGCTTCAGGCGCTAAAGTTAATCTCGATAAATCCTCCGTGGCTTTCTGCGGAGACCTCGCGGCCGCCCAGAACACCTGGGGCCTCAGGGACGCGGGGGACTCTTACAGAGTTCTCGGCGTTCCAATGGGGAGAAATGAGGCGGTCTGTAGGGACAATCTGTGGGTAGGTTTATACGGTAGCGTTAATTCGACAATGGATTTATACATACAAAGGTAAGGTATTAGTTGTGAACGCCCTGTGCTTGTCCAAGCTCGTGCACGCCCTCACCGTGTACGACTTGCCAGGCGCAGCGGCCAATAAATTGAGTCTTGCGGTAAGTAGGTTTATTTGGAGGAGAGAGCGAGGGCTCATCGCACATAATGTTTTGATAGGTGAGTATAATCGGGGGGGACTAAAACTGGTCGATTTAGTGGTTAAAAAACGCGCGCTGCGCCTCAAAATTATTAAGAAGTTTCTTGACACCGGCTTCACGGCCGCGTGGAAAGACTTCTTTGCGTATCAGGTAAGTCAGTTAGGTGAGTACGGTTTTTTCAATTTATGCATGTTGCCCCAGAAGGCCACCCTTGAGCGTTTTCCTCCGTTTGAGAGGGAGGTGTTTGAGGCCTGGGCGGCGCTGAGGCCGCACACCGTGGCGGCCCCGCGCTCCCTGTGGCAGCTGAGGCAGATGCCTTTGCGTTTCAACCCGGACATGCTCTCCGACCCTCCCGAGAGGAGGGAGAGCATGTTTAGTGGTATTTTTGAGAGAGTAGGTATAAAACAGGTAAGTCAGCTTTTAGATATAACAGGTAGGTTTAGTATAGATGACATTAGAGGTAAGTATATAAGAACGGGGATCGGGTTTAGGAGAGGGGAAGTTTTTAGAAAGGTAAGTATAATTGTTGTGCGGCGTTTCTGGACCCGGCTGCTGGACCTCCTTGCCCGGAGACTGGCGTTGAGACTCCCACCGCCGGCGGCCCGTGACGTCGATGACCCCGAGCTCTGGTTGTGCCTATTCGGGCCCGTCCGGCAGCCGAACACTGCCCTGACCAACTGGGACGCCGTCCACCTCGTCCTGTCCTTGGCCAGGTACGCCATTTTTCTGGTACGGAACCTCCACCTCCACGATGGCCGATCAGCCGACCACTGGGCCCTGTTCCAAACCCTGCTCAAGACCCACATCCGCCAGCTCCACTCCACAAAAGAAGAAGATTTTATCAGCACCTTCACCCCGAACAATAGCCTCATCATCATCTCCTCAACTGGATCCCCGCAGCTCCACTTCTGATCCCTGCCCCCTTGCACTTACCTCTGGACCCCGTCACATGGACTTCCCCTACAGCACCCCAGCTCCCCCCTGGTCCCCCCTTATTTTGCCTCAGTTTTTTGTTGTCTTAAATGTTTTGTCTTGTGCTTTGGCTGTCTGTTTTTCTGTTTTTTCTGCGGAATGTCACCCTGTCCTGTCGTATGTCTCATGTTGCGTGTTAAGTGTATCCCAGGCCCGCCTCGTATTCCCCTCATGCCTTTTTTGCCCGATCCCATCCCCTCTAAATCCCTAACCCTTTGTGTCTGCTCCCGTGCCCACATTCCCCAATGTGTCTTTTGCGTGTTTTATGTAAATATATAATTTTTTTTGTTTTTAAATTGATGAAAAGTATTTTTGATAATAAAAGAGAAAAAAAAAAATGACCGATCTCGTCTGATCTCGGATGCCAAGCTAGTTTGGGCTTGGTTAGTACCTGGATGGGAGACTGCCTGGGAATACCAGGTGCTGTAAGCATTTTCATTCGTTTCAATGGAAAGATTAAAAAAAAAAGGAAAAAAAAGAGTATTGAGGCAAGGAATGCGTTGCTTTTATCATTGTTGCAATGGCAACAACAAAATAAAATTCCGCAGCACTGTGTTCTAGAACTCACTTCTTTGCCTCGGCAAACTGAACTGTTTCCATAAGGTTTTCACCGATTGCAATGCATATATAACTGCAAGACCAATTTAGACAAGAAAATCCCTTTTCCTGTCTGTAAATATCCATTAAGTGGTATCAATTGTCGCTTACGGCCATACCAACTTGAAAATGCCCGATCTCGTCTGATCTCGGATGCTAAGTTACTTTGGGCCTGGTTAGTACCTGGATGGGAGACTGCCTGGGAATACCAGGTGCTGTAAGCATTTTCATTCGTTTCAATGGAAAGATTTAAAAAAAAAAAAAAAAAAAAAAGAGTATTGAGGCAAGGAATGCGTTGCTTTTATCATTGTTGCCATGGCAACAACAAAATAAAATTCCGCAGCACTGTGTTCTAGAAGTCACTTCTATGCCTCGGCAAACTGAACTGTTTCCATAAGGTTTTCACCGATTGCAATGCATATATAACATTAAGTGGTATTGTGACTGGACCTTTGCAAAGGATACTGGCAAGTGCCCCTCGAAGAGTCCTCACGGCCTTACACAGCCTTCCAAACACCTGCTGGACTGTTTCAGTTTACTGTGATGCCATTCGGGCTGCATGGAGCACCCGCCACGTTCCAACGTCTAATGGATCAAGTTCTCCAGGGATGTGGACATTGCAGTGCAGCTTACCTGGATGATGTTGTCATCTTCAGTGAGACCTGGGAGGATCATGTTCAACACATCTCCCTAGTGCTGAAGAGAATCCAGCGAGCAGGGTTGACCCTGAACCCGGCAAAGTGTGAATGGGCTCGGCAGGAGACACGCTACCTCGGCTACCAGATGGGCCGAGGGGAGGTTAGGCCTCAAGTGGACAAAGTCGAGGCAATCCTGAAATCCCCAAGACCATGCACAAAGAAAGAGGTGTGGTCCTTCCTTGGGTTGGCAGGGTGGTATAGAAGGTTCGTGCCAGGGTTTGCCACCATTGCCGCTCCCCTCACTGCACTCACTGCCAAAGCCCAGCGGAACCCAGTCATCTGGACTGAAGATTGCGAGAAAGCTTTCACCACCCTCAAAGCTCACCTGTGCTCGTCCCCTGTGCTGAAGAGTCCAGACTTCACCAAGAGGTTTCTGGTTCAGGTCGATGCCTCCACAGTTGGCCTTGGAGCAGTTCTGGTTCAGGGGAAACCAGGAGAGGAGCAGCCAGTACTATACCTGAGTCGCAAACTCCAACCACGTGAGACCCGCTACTCTGCTGTTGAGAAAGAGGGGCTGGCCATCAAGTGGGCATTAGAAAGCTTGCGGTATTACTTACTAGGACGAGAGTTTGACCTGGAAACCGATCATCGAGCCCTCACATGGATAAACACCATGAAGGACCATAACAGTCGTCTGACCAGATGGTATCTTGCCCTTCAGCCCTTCAGGTTCTCCATTCGACACCGTGCTGGCAAGGTGAATGTCGTGGCTGATTACCTGTCCAGGTTGCCCCACAGTGCCGAACTTCCGGAAGGGAGGGATAATGTGACGGGGCCGGTCCATCTCTGATTCTAGGCGGTGTTTCCCCCCTAAATGTACTGCGGCCACACTGGCGGTGCCCGCGCACACACATGCTGATTCATCACGCACACACGCACACGAGTTCACTCCCCGCTTTCCTCGCTCTTATCCGTCCGTGCCGTATGCGTTATTACCTGCCGTTTTCCCCCTCTTTCCTTCGCTACTAATTCGCCAAGGGTGCACACTTGAGCGCGTTAGATATTTTATTTCCTACCTGCCGCTCCTACCTGTTCACTGCCGCCGTCTCTCTCCCCCAACGCGGCGCCTCTGCCAAACCGAGTTGCTATTTCCCGGTAGTTAAAATAGGCGCTGTTCGCGCCATGGTGCTGACCACGTGACGCGCGTTATGTAAGATGACTTTTTATACATTATTAAGCCTTTATTTTCGTCTCTTAATGTACAATATTACTTTTTGTCATATAAAGAAGATATGATGTAGGTTTGAAATTAAATAGTTTATTTCTATAATAATTTTTATATATTGCTCAGTGGGAGGGGCAAGGGGGTATAAAGGGGAGCCCTTCCTGGCTGCCAATCAGTCTGCCACTGGTTACACAGCAGGTAACATCACTGTGCTGCAGAAAGTTCAGAAGGAGAGTAAAAGTTGAACTCATTCATTTTTCCTTTTGATGTAAATACTGACAGGTCATTTTCGCTCACTGTAAATATTTTTGCACTGTTTTGGGATTTTTGCACTTTGGACACTGGCACAATAAAATCCCCCTGCACTTGGAAAATCGATCTTGCCTGAGTCTTCATTGAGCCCCGCGACAGGTATCAATTGTCGCTTACGGCCATACCAACTTGAAAATGCCCGATCTCGTCTGATCTCGGATGCCAAGCTAGTTCGGGCCTGGTTAGTACCTGGATGGGAGACTGCCTGGGAATACCAGGTGCTGTAAGCATTTTCATTCGTTTCAATGGAAACGAACCTTTGCGAAAACCTGCCCGTCGCTCTTGCTAACTGTGATCGTTTCCATCTCTGTCTTTTTATCTTCCATCTCTGTCCTTTTATGTTACGTGCTGTAGATCTGAACTCTCTTCTCAAATGTTCTGCTGCTGAAGGTAAGGTAAGGTAAGGTTTTATTTATATAGCGCTTTACACAGACACATGTCCCCAAAGTGCTTTACACAGCATTTTACAGAGCATTCTTCATTCACTCCATACCCGGTGGTGGTAAGCTACTGTTATAGCCACAGTTGCCCTGGGGCAGACTGACGGAGGCGCGGCTGCCAAGCCAAGCGGCGCCAACGGTCCCTCCGACCACCACCAACACTCACTCACACAACTTTCACACCTACAGTGCATGTTTTGGGTTGATGGGGGAAACCGGAGTGCCCGGAGGAAACCCATCCAGACACAGGGAGAACATGCAAACTCCACACAGAAAGGCCCGGGCGACCCGGGGATCGAACCCGCATGCTGTGAGGCATGAGTGCTAGCCACTCAGCCACCGTGCCGCCTGAAAGCGAGAACAACCCACATTCTCTGCTTCTTTGAGCTTTGACACATTAAAGCTTTGTAGTGTCTTTAAGTTCTGTTGCTGCGATCTGATTGGTGGAATTCCGATTCTAGAATGTGATGATGTCATACTCATACTCCTACTGCAAGAGCCAGATTTCCCTATTGATTATCCGCCCGTCTGTCTGTCCGTCTGTCTGTGGACAATTTCTTGTCCGCGCTCTAACTCGACAACCGTCTCACCTAGGAATGTCAAACTTCCAAACTGCACCAACAATTCATCTTTAACTAGGTTTGACAAATTCTAACTTAATTCTATATACAATAATTCAAAGTACGGGCGTATTTTGCCCCGCTGGCGGAGCTCTTGTTAAACATTATTATGCCTGGATGGGCAGATATATAGTTTTTGTATCAGTATTGTGTCAGCTGAATCTAATGTTTTTATGATGCAATATTTTGATTCAGTAATTCACACCAAAAAATCTTTTTAATTCCTTGGTGTGAATTTTAAAAGTGCTAAATTATTTTAGTGCTTTATATCTGTCCCATCCATTTAAACATAATAAAATGTAGGTGGGTACAACTGTCATTGAGATACGAGTGTAAATCGTTGTAGAGAAAGATGAAATTGGTTTTCAGTTCAAGCATGGAACCTGAGCTCACCCCGGTAACCTCACCAACCTCATCGACCAGAGCACTGCCATGGGGACATGGGCCCAAACCAAAGTTCTTTCGCACCCCTTGGTCCTGGATCAAATGGTTTTGCAAAGACAGATGGGAAAAGTTTAAGAAATGGATAAGGGAGAACCCTGTGACGTTCATTGCCATGATCAACAACTTCAATGTTGTCCTTGTAATTGTCCTTGTTTTGTTTGCGTTCCTAAATATGTTTTTCTTTGAGCATAGAACAGGATGACAACAGTGTTGTTTAGGTTTCACATCTGGTCACTGTTACGTTTCCTTTGCTAGGGAGCGGCTCCGCTCCCTTTGACAATTTGAAGCTCCGGCTTCGAGGCCGTCATCGGCGCAGAGGAGTCGATGACGGGGAGGCCAGCTCCCGGCTTCGCCGTCCTCGGCGTCGTCCTCTGCATCGTCCTCGGTGCAGAGGAGCCGATGACGCAGGGAGCCGGCTTCGGGACCGTGCTCGGTCGTCTCTCTGGGAGGTGACCTCTTCCGGGATATTGTGGACTTTATTCTTGAGTGGCTGTTATCATGTGATCCTTGAAGGCTGACTGAGCTTCAGTCAATACTGCCTGCATATCTACTAGTTGCAACTGTGGAATATGATATTTTGGAGGTCTTGGTACTTCGTTTCTCCCAAAATCAGATAGTGTGCCACATTTTGCTGTACCATCCAACCAAAATCCCTCATAAAGCTGCCCCTGGTCAGAGTAGAAAAACTTCCCATAGCCATTCTTCTTTCCATCTCTCCAGGAACCTTCATACCAGTTCCCATTTGCATATCGAATAATGCCTTTGCCGTGACTTTTGTCCTTCCACCACTCTCCTTCATAGATATCTCCACTGGCATAGTACATTCTTCCCCAACCACAACGTGAATCTTCATTCCAGTCTCCTTCATAAACTGCTGAACAGTTGTAGAGGAATGTTCCAAAGCCATGTTTTTTCCCATTTCTCCACTCTCCACAATATTTTTTTGGATATTCATTGGATTGTGGATTTCGAATGCTGTAGGTGCCATATCCATCACGCATTCCACATTTCCATTCTCCATCATAAATTGCACCAGTAATCTTCCACACTTGAGTCCCCTTGCCATGCTTCTTGTTGTCCTGCCATTCTACAGTATATTCAATTCCACTGGGAAAATAAACAGTGTGCCTCAGTCCATTCTTTTGGGCCTTTTTATCCCACAGTGTTGACAGTGGCTGTGTTGAGGTGACGTTTAGTCTTGCCCAGTTTTTAGTGGCAATTGAGCCGTAGCCAGCGAAGTCCCCCACCTTCATCTTGACGTGGAAGGTGGGACAACTTTCAACAAGAGCTCCGCCAGCGGGGCAAAATACACCCGTACTTTGAATTATTGCATATAGAATTAAGTTAGAATTTGTCAAACCTAGTTAAAGATGAATTGTTGGTGCAGTTTGGAAGTTTGACATTCCTAGGTGAGACGGTTGTGGAGTTAGAGCGCGGACAAGAAATTGTCCACAGACAGACGGACAGACAGACAGACAGACGGACGGATAATCAATAGGGAAATCTGGCTCTTGCAGTAGGAGTATGAGTATGACATCATCACATTCTAGAATCGGAATTCCACCAATCAGATTGCAGCAACAGAACTTAAAGACACTACAAAGCTTTGAAGTGTCCACAGACGGACGGACGGACGGACAGCGCCATACCATAATACGTCCCGTTTTATCACGGGCGTATAAAAAACCGGTGTGGGTAGGCCATGCATAATGAGAAATTTTGAAGTGCAATTTGCTGCTAAAGTATATATACACGATAAACAATAATACTACAACCAAACCATAAAGCAGATTTATCCCCCAAAAACATATGTGCTGCAGTAAAGTAATGCAGTAAGTAATTTGTCTATAATGAGACTTTGAAGTTATACATTCAACCTTCTATGAGTCAATTCTTATACTGCAGGAACAAATAGCAAAAAAAATTCCCACTAGTACATGCTATGGTACAAATAATACATACTAACCCCCAAAAAGAGTAGTTTTATCTGTCATGTACTGAATGATAAGTCTGATAGTATTTATTGTGACAGGATTAGTTAGCAACAGGATCACCACAGTCATGGCAAAGAAGTGCACAATGTCTCTGTACAGGTGTAAAGCCCAGAGAATGTGAAGAAGCCCAGTGCTGCCGTCATCAGTGAGTTGACTTTCAGTGAGAACATTATGTTTTTTTTGTTTGCTTCTTTTGCAGTCTGTAAAGGGCTAACTGGTAACTGTTTCTAGTGTTCCTATGGTTCGCAGCAGAACCTTTTCTATAGATGTAGGGCATTTGGTGCTCATTCATGTAATTGAACCTCGGTGCATCACAGATAGAACATGTGTTATGCAAGCACATGTTACTTGTATGTTAAAGTTATACATTTTGTTTTGTATGCGCTGACTGATGGCTCCCATATCTAACTACACCTACCTCTTTCTGTGCAATTAACTTGTGTTTTTTCTTATTTAGGATGCATGGAATTGAGTAGGATTTTATTATTATTATTATTATTATTATTAATAATAATAATAATAATAATAATAATACATTTTATTTATTAGGCTCCTTTCTGGACACTCAAGGTCACCTTACAACAACATAAACAAATTAAGTACGATTAAAACATACAGTTAAAAGCTACAGTTAAAGTGGGACAGTATTTAATTGATTGATTGTATTTTATTAGTATTTAGTAATGTATTAGACAGTATTTGAATAATAAATTGTTGCATATCTATTTAATGTCTCAATGTGAATTTAATTGAATGAACAAACAAAAAAAAAAGTATTTTTATTAGCCCCCCTCCCACTTACACTGGTTTAGTTATAAGAACAGTTAATCTGAAGTTAGAAGTTAAACCAATAACCAAATCTCATCTGTTATGTGTGTTGGTATATTTGAGCCTTCAACACTACTGTTTTAAAGCTTTAGAAAATAATGCCAGTGTTGAGAGCTCTCGTATAGTGAGAGCTCTCGTATACGTATATACCTGACCGGGTCCTCATTCTTCATAAGCTTCCCCTTAGTTCATTCAACTTCAGTACTATCTGCAGTTTCATCACCTTCTCACACCTCTCCAGGAATGTTCACATCTCCACCATCCAGGCTTACCACTCAGTTATTAACCTAATTTGCAAGATGACTTCCAGTGGGGACTGCCTGTCTCAATCCCACTGGCACGTTTCCATGTTGATTAAATGACTGCTAAAGTCCGAACCTTGTCTGAGCCCCTAAATGCTTAACTCTTACTTCAGACATCCTCTACCATTGCATTTACACTATTCGCTCAGGATACTTCTCGCCACCCTTGAACCTTACCCCTCAATGCATGTCTTGGCCTTCTTCTGTTTTCTCCACTGTTCAGAATTTGCTCCAATGTCAAGCGTTTTCAACGTGTACACCATTGGCTTTCTGATATTGCTATACATTCTGCTGATTTACTCATCTTTACTCTCTATGGGAGTAAAACAGATCAGTTGGGAAACACTTTCCCTATCCACCTCTTCCGCCTTAACTTACTGTTAAGTCCTTACAAACCTTTTCACAAAATATATCTCTTCAGTAAACACCTCCGAGAAATCCTACGTTCATGTGTCATATCTCCTCTTCCATTTTCTTTTACATCTCTAGCAATAAAGAGAGAAGTGAGGAGAGACATGAACTAGTTTGTTCCTGTGTAATCAAGTACAGAAAGTATTAACTGTGTAGAAACATTTGTTTTCTAAAACTTTTGGGTTTTTTTTGTTGAGGAGAAGCATCAAATGTCTCAACAGAGAGAAGAACAAGACTACAAGACTATTTTTACAGCAAGTACATGTAAATCTACACACATCATGGTGATAAATATGCAAAACGCCCACTTTTATTATGCACTGATAGCATCCTTTGCTTTACATGTGACCTCCTGGTCAACTACTGTGGGCCAGCCACCTTCCAGCACTCAAGCATACTGTAGGCGCACATGTAGAAGATACTTGTGAAAAAGCATTCAAGTTCAGCCTGAGTTTTTAACATTTATGGTTAGCTATGGATTGATTTTATGATGAGCTCTGGGGTTTACATGAATAACACTTTATTTGTATTGTGATTATCAATTACAATTTGTTGAGTTGATTAAGAATAATAGATGACGCCACCTTTATTTTGTTAAATGAGTGTTTATACGGTTAGGAAAATGTCCATCCATCCATCTTCTTCCGCTTATCCGGGGCTGGGTCGCGGGGGCAGCAGTCTAAGCAGGGACTCCCAAGCTTCCTTCTCCCCAGCCATTTCCTCGGGCTCCTCCGGATGGACCCCGGGGCGTTCCCAGGCCAGCCGAGAGACATAGTCCCTCCAACGTGTCCTGGGTCTTCCCTGGGGCCTCCTACCGGTGGGACATGGCCGGAACACCTCCTGAGGGAGGCGTCCAGGAGGCATCCAGACCAGATGTCCGAGCCACCTCAGCTGGCTCCTCTCGACGTGCCTTTCGGCTCAGCTCCCTGTTCACCACAACGGTCCAATGCAGCGACTGCATCACTACCGACGCCGCACCGATCCGCCTGTCGAGCACCCAATGGAGGGTGTAGAGCTGGTCCAGTGTTCCACAACCAGGCTGAAAACCACACTGCTCCTCTTGAATCAGAGGTTCGACTATCGGCAGGACTCTCCTCTCCAGCACCCTGGCATAGACTTTACCGGGGAGTGTGATTTCCCTATAGTTGGAACACACCCTCCGGTCCCCCTTCTTATACAGAGGGACCACCACCCCGGTCTGCCAGTCCAGAGGTACTGTTCCCGACCGCCATGCGATGTTGTAGAGACGTGTCAGCCAAGACCCACAACACCCAGAGACTTAAGGTACTCAGGACGGATCTCATCCACCCCCGGAGCCTTTCCACCGAGGAGCTTTCCGACCACCTCAGTGACTTCGGCTAGGGTGATGGATGAGTCCGCCTCTGGGTCCCCAGCCTCGGCCGTGACGGTGGGATTGTGGAGATCCCCAAAGTATTCCTTCCACCGCCCGACAACATCCCCAGTCAAGGTCAGCAGCTCTCCCCCCGCACTGTAAACAGTGTTGGTGAAGGACCGCTTCCCCCTCCTGAGGCGCCGGACGGTTTGCCAGAATTTCCTTGGGGCCGTCCGATAGTCCTCCTCCCTGGCCTCCCCAAACTCCTCCCAGACCCGAGTTTTTGCCTCTGCAACCGCCCGAGCTGCGGCATGCTTGGCCCGCCGGTAGCTGTCAGCTGCCTCAGGAGTCCCCCAAGCTAGCAAGGCCCGGTAGGACTCCTTCTTCCGCTTGACGGCATCACTTACTTCCGGTGTCCACCACCGGGTTCGGGGATTGCCGCCGCGACAGGCACCACAGACCTTACGGCCACAGCTACGAACGGCCGCATCGACAATGGAGGCCGAAAATGAAGCGCACTCGGGCTCCATGTCTGCAGCCCATCCCGGGATCTGGGAGAAGCTCTCCCGGAGGTGTGAGTTGAAGGCCGCACTGACAGAAGGTTCCGCCAGACATTCCTAACAGACCCTCACGATACGCTTGGGCCTGCCAGGTCTTTCCGGCTTCCTCCTCCGCCAGTGGACCCAACTCACCACCAGGTGGTGATCAGTTGACAGCTCTGCCCCTCTCTTCACCCGAGTGTCCAAGACACACGGCCGGAGGTCAGATGACACGACAACAAAGTCGATCATCGACCTCCAGCCTAGGGAGTCCTGGTGCGACGTGCACCGATGGACCCACTTGTGCTCCAACGTGGTGTTCGTTATGGACAAACTGTGACTAGCACAGAAGTCCAATAACAGAACACCACTCGGGTTCAGATCAGGGAGGCCGTTCCGCCCAATCACCCCTCTCCAATTGTCACTGTTGTTGCCCACGTGGGCGTTGAAGTCCCCCAGTAGAACAACGGAGTCCCCGGTCGGTGCACTGTCCAGTGCCCCTCCCAGAGACTCCAAGAAGGCCGGTTCGAGGAGGGGTAGGAAAATGTCTACCTTGCTCAAAGACTACGTATCTCTGAATTTTGGGTGGAATTTTTGGTGTTGATATATGTGGATAATGCGTGACAAAAACACTCTGTGCTGTCCTTGAACACTTTGACCTGACACAGCATGTCAGCAAGCCCACCCAGGGCACACTCTGGACCTGCTTATTACAAAAGGAGTAAATATTTCAAATGTCCATGTTGTACAGGTTGTTCCATCTGATAATTTCTGTGTCTTCTTTGACCTGTCTGTTATTCCCAAACCACCGGCTGGTCCTACAGTCATTCAAGGAAGACACATAAATGATAACACAGGTGCATTGTCCATGGAAATGATACACTTTGAGAATGTCACATGTTTTGATTTTGATGGTTTCTTGAACTCTTTGAATGTTTTGAATGTCCTGGACACCATTGTCTCAATGAAGGTTAAAATGGTTAAAGATAAGCAGAAAGCTGTGGAGAGGAAGGATGATTCGGTCAGGGCACAGAAAAGGTAGTGCCGTAAGGCTAAGCGGAAATGGCACACGTCAAATCACCAGGTTCATGATAAGATTTGTAGAGAAATGATGTACATGTACAAACACTATTTACTGTATGTAGTACATGGGAAGGTATTTTTCAGATAATCCCCTTTCATTCTATGTAACCATTGTGTCATTTTCTCGAGGTGGGGCTAAAACAGAAGGAAAAGTGGAGCTGAGTGCTAACAAGCATAAACTAGTATGTTTTTGTTCATATTATTGACTTTTCAACTTTTAGTTGTTCTGACACCAAAAAACACAGTATGCAAACATTAAAGTCTGTGAAACTTTTACAGACATTTACAGCGCCCGATAATGAACCTTTTCTCCCTTGTGCCTCCAGCGAGAGCTGTGATGTCACTGTGACGTAGGCCATGAAGGGGTCAATTGGAAATTGAACTAACAACTCTTATGTCCTATTTGCAACAGATTAACAAACCCTGTGTGGAGTTTGCATGTTCTCCCCATGTCTGGATGGATAAAGAGAAGCTGTCTTGATGCCACAGTACTGAACAATTAATGACAAATCTGCCATTTCTAAAGTTGTAGAAAAAGCTGTTAACCACCGAACTTTGTCTGAATGAACAACTCCTTTGAGGTTTTCCCGTCAGGGTTTAGACTGCACCACAGCACTGCTCTTATCAAGGTGACAAAAAACATCTGCCTGAACACTGATGCAAAATCTTAGTCTTGATCCTGTTGGACCTGAGTGCTGCTTTTGACAGTGTCAATCATGGGATCTTATATGGAGACTCGAGGGGGCGGACATCTCTGGAACTGCACTAAACTGGTTCAAGCCCTTTCTAGAAGACAGAAAGTACTTTGTTGAAGTTGGAAATTGTATCTCAGATCACACGGCCCTGACCAGTGGGGTGCCCCAGGGGTCAATCCTGGGCCCCCTTTTGTTCAACTGCTACATGCTGCCATTAGTCAAAATGCAGCAACAGTTTTTTCTACCACAACTTTGCTGATGGCACTCAGATCTATGTCTCACTGGCAAGAACAGAACCAGTGGATTCACTCCCGTAGATCAGTGGGTGAATTAAAAACAACTTTCTCCAGCTAAATTCAGACAAGACTGAAGTCATCACTGTCATCATCATACTTGGAAAGACTTATCCATGTGTTTGTCTCCAGTCGGTTACACTACTGTATGTGCCTTCTCACTGGTCTCTTTAACCAAGCTGTAAGACAGCTGCAGTACATCCAGAACACCTAGCACCAATGTATAGTACATCACTGACATATTAGTGCCATATGAACGCACTCTGAGGACCTCAGGGACCGGCCTCCTGCTGATGCCCAGAGTCAGGACTAAACATGGGGAGTCATTGTTTCAGTTTTATGCAGCTAAATGCAGTTTTATTCTGAAGATGTGAGACCAGCCTTTAATTTGACAATGTTTAAATCCCACATGTTTATTTTTACCAAACCATTCTATCACCATTTCACTACTGTTCATCTTTTTCTCTTATTCCATTTCATAATTATATGCACACCTACGCTTATCATTCAATACCGGTACATTCAGTTACCATCTCTAGTTGACTCCATTGACTCCATTTCACTTACCGTAACCTTCAAACCACATTACATTATCTGACGTTGCTTGGAGGATCATGGATTAAAATGAAATTAAAATTTTGATTACAATCTTTTTTACTACTTTCACTACAAGCAAATACAAGTACAAAGGTAATTACTGTCTTTGTAAGGATAATGTTGGTGTTATAAAGCAGACATGTTTTTTTTAATAAGTAAATGTTGGGCTTTCCCCCCTAGTGTATCTTGTGAAAGCAACATTTTGTGAGCTAATAATTAACTATTTTTTTCTTTCACGTGAAACCCTGAAGTAAGCCAGTAAAGCAACTTTCACACTGGCTGCTGATGTATTTGCAATGTGTTGGCGACCACAATATCGCAAAGACCTCATCAAGACACTGCTCGTGTTCCTCTTTTGTGATATATTTACGAACTGTTGACAATACTTTGAGACACTCTGCAATGTGTTAACGATGTCTTGACGAGGTGATTGCGATGCAAAGACGTTACCATAATGCAAAGACGTTGTTACTGCAATTTTATAGTGACGTCTTGAATTTTAACAAATACTGACTATAGGCGACCCACTGCCAACTGTAGATGAACTATCGGCGAGAACTTGCGATGTGGTGGATGCGATTCAATAACGACCTGCATCTGCTTTGTGGAGTACTGGTGACATGTAGTCACATGACCTTATATATATAAAGAAAATAGGATGATCTCTGTACCAATCACAGAGTTCTTTGTCAGTCAAACCATGGGAATTAAGTGGGGCCTTGGACGGCTCCTTCTTGACTGACATGTCTGGATTAACTGGAGGATCTGGAGGTGGCTGTTGTGGGAGAGATGAAGCTGGGTTCACTGGAAAAGGTCCTGGCTCAGCGGATGGACTGATTCCAGTCCCGGGGGAGTAGACGCCTCTCTTGCCTCTGCCGTGATCTGTCTGTTGTGTCTTCTGCAGCTCAGCTGCATGCACAGCTTGTCTGTGACGTAGCCCAGAAACCCATCTATTCATTAATATGTCGGTTTAATTTCGGATGTGAATCATGAGTGTTCATGTTCATGTGTGCAGAGGGTCAATCTTCGTTATTGAATCGCTACTAAATCGCTAATAAATGTCGTCAACATCTTGACAATCAATAGCGATTCAATAGCGAAGGATGGAGAACGTTAATGACGCCTTGGCGAACCTTTACTAGTGTATTTTTTAGAGTGTATTTTTCTTGCCGACCACTGACATTAAAAAAAAATCGTCATAGGATGGCAAACTTGATGAGGCCATGTTGAACTTTGCATTCATATAGAGATACCTTGCAAACCTCTGTGATTTCCACAAAAAAAAAAACAGTCGCATCTGTTTTGCATCGCCTTCCAGTGTGAAAGGGTCTTAAGTAAGCCACCCCTGGCAGGTCCACCTAAGTTTCACTTTTCCATTTGAAGAAAGCTGTTCTAAAGATGTGCACACACCTAAAAAATACTGCACGTGAACATTAACAATGTGCTAAAAGGTTTGTGAGAGTTAAAGAGTTCGACAGATTTACATAAATAAAATGTACATTTAAATACCTTCTTCCTCCTTCCGTGATATGAAAATAAGGGACCCAGCTTTCTTGCTACCAAATTCAAATGACTGTAGAAGTGTAAAACTTCTGTTGGTACGAAATTTAGTGAAGGGTCGATGTATCCAGGTCTTTGCCCTAAGGCCACTGGGTTCAGTAGGCACTCATTGGTCCATTCATTTTACTGTTAATTTGAGGTCAGAGAAGTGTAATTCTTTCTAAATATAGATGACCAGATGATAGGTAACCAGACTAGACCAGATCTTCTGTTATAGAATATACTGTGAGAACTGGTCTGAATCTCATGATGATTAATAAAATATTGCAGTCAATATTTGAAGTACATGGAGTTTGGATTTGCATGGAGTTGTCTCATTCTGTTTGAAAGTTTACTTTATGTCTGGCTTTCATTGGAGCAATGGGGAAAAATATACTAGACAAAAGAGCATTTTTTTGTCTTTAATGTGGTTGCACTGAATAATTGTTAATAATTAACTTGAAAGTTGTTTGATCATCGGTGAATTTTCCCAATCAAAGTCATGCATGGCCCGTCTGTATCAAATGTATCAAACCAAATATGGCTGTATACGAGAAAAATTTTTAAAAGACAAATTATCACAGGGGACTGAAAACCAATTCATTTCAATTCAATTCAATTTATTTTTGTAGCGCCCAAAATCGCAAGAACAGTTGCCTCTAACCATCACAGATTTCTGTAGAATTAGTGAGCGAAACATTCAACTAAACCTAAAGCGAGGGAATGATAGGTGAGGAATGAAGTCAAATGTGACACTGAAAAAAACAACAACCAATGATTGCAGGATCATGTTTGGCTCTGGCTCGAGATGCAACAGAGGGGGTGGTGACCGGACTGTTATCCTTCTGTATAAATGAGCCATCATTCTGGATCTGCCAGGCAAGGGGCGCTATCAGAACTTTCCCAATTTCAATGTCCAGCTTTGCTTAAAAAAGTTTTGGAGAGACCACTGTAAGTACCCAGATTATATTCTAAAATATTAATTGCCATTTTACGTAGAAGATAAGAACTTGCCCTGATCACTACGATAGCTCGTTGCCTTGACAGACTCACTACCACAGCGAAACCTCCGCTGAGGCAACACTGATCTGTGCTGTTTTTTGGCTTCTGACAGTATTCGACCACCTCTAGCAATGGACTAGCTTCAAAAGTGCCGGAGTTCCTTTTTAATACATGAAAAACAAAAAGAATTTTTTTTTTTTTTTTTTAGAATTTTTAAAAATTGACTTGGATAGAGACAACATTACATAGTAATATGAATTCTGCCAAGCTCGACACCAGATACAAGATATGCCTGGCATGTCCATAGAATAATGTGTATTTAACCGTATGTGCACCACTGAAGAGATGTTAATTATATTTTGTTTCTGTGAAATCAGATGTCTGCTCTGACAAACATTCTCCTTGTGGGCTTCCTGCTGCACAGTGAGTGGTTGGTAAGAAGAGCTTGAGTATTAATAAATGCAATATGTACAATAGAATGATTTCTATTAATTTGTGCTTTTCTGCCTTGTTTGTATAGGTGCCCATTGTCTTGACTTTAGTAACTCTCTGCCACCGAGTGGAGGCTGTGCATGGATCCTGTTTGAGAATGCCATGCTCCTTTACAGTACACGATATCTATAATTCAAGTGTGAACAGTTTATGCAAAGCTGAGAGAGATGGCAGTAATGGCCTAACAGTACAATTTACAAGACCGACAACAGGAGACTTAACCAAGAATAACTGCACCACAACAGTGCATGACATCACTGAGCAGCAGGGGCTAGTTGTTTTCTTCAGACTGGAAAATATAACTATATAGATAAAAAAAACTGAAGATTGTTGTGAATGGTCTCTCCCTCAATTTATTAGACAACAAAAATCTGCATACCGCCTCTCAGACGCAGCACCAAGTGGAGGGTGGATTCCTTCTGGATGTTGTAGTCTGAGAGGGTGCGGCCATCTTCAAGCTGCTTACCAGCGAAAATCAGCCTCTGCTGGTCAGGAGGGAAACCTTCTTTGTCCTGGATCTTGGCCTTCACGTTTTCAATTGTATCACTGGGCTCAACCTCCAAAGTGATTGTAGCGGCATCCGACAGTAGACAATTTGCGCGGATGCGCTTTGACGGGAGCGGTCAGTAACGTTCATGACGCGCGGGTTACTTTCTTAACTTAAACGTTTATTTGCTTTCAGATAGTTTTACAGTACATTTCTTAGGGTTTCACCAGGACGGTCAAAAAACTGTGTCCCCTTCCTACTCCCGTCAGCTAATTACCACCACCTGTGAGATCACCTGTTATAATTAAAGTGAGAGCAGGTGGGACTACGTATAGGAGCTACCGTGAATCTATTGGTGCCCGTTATCGCCCAAGCCCCTGTGACACAGATCAATATCACTGTTTCAGTGAAACTACACCAAAGAAGTGATAAATTATTATTATTAGCAAACTAACAAAGGGAAACAACAAAATAGCGAAAATGGCTCCAACATCCCGGCCCCTAATTGTCTACAGTATTCATTGGACAATTACAGTAATAAACATGGAGCTATCAAATATAATTAATTCGTTTCAGGGTTAGAGTCCATACATTATATATCTGCAAAACGTATCATAGTTCTTTTCAGTGAAAAATGAAAAAATCTTCTTGAAAAGGCAAAAATATGAAAAAATCTTCAAAGACAAAAAAAGTCTTCTTTAGAGTACAAAGAAAGAAAAGAGGGGAAGAGGGAGAGAGGAAAAGGTCAAGGTAGGGGTCAGTCAGAGTCATGTCTCCTGAAGAAGGCACAACTTAGTGATGGGCCTCTCCAGAATGTTTGTTTTGGTCTGTATCTTGACCCGTCGAACATGTCCTCTGCTGTCTGGGAAGGTCTCTATTATTCTTCCCATTGGCCATGAGTTACGTGGTGATGTTTCATCCATGATCAACACAATGTCGTCTGGCTTAAGGTTCTTTCTTGCCACATTCCACTTCTGTCTTTCTTGCATTAGGGGAAGATATTCTCTGACCCAGCGCTTCCAAAACAGGTCGGCGATGTATTGCACCTGTCGCCATCTTCGTCGGGCATAGCAGTCGTCCTTCTTAAATACTCCTGGTGGCAGCAGGGGCTTCCCTTTTAACAGGAGCAGATGGTTTGGTGTGAGAGGTTCTGGATCCTTCGCATCGTCAGAGACAACAGTGAGGGGTCTATCATTCAAGATATTCTCTACTTCACAGAGAACCGTCTGCAGGCTCTCCTCATCCAACACTTGCTGCCTAACCGTGGAGTAGAGGACCCTTTTGATGGTTCGAATGAGCCTCTCCCATGAGCCTCCATGGTGTGAGCCGAAGGGAGGATTAAAAGTCCATTTTATTCCTTGAGTAGATAGGTCTTGCTGGATTTTGCTGTGATTCAGAAGTGAAAGTGCGTCTCTCAATTCACGTTCTGCCCCCACGAAGTTTGTTCCATTATCAGAGAACATCTCTTTGACCTGACCCCTTCTGCACATGAATCTTCGGAGAGCCGCGATACAAGAATCAGTGTCCAAGGAATGTGCCAGCTCTAAGTGAACAGCTCTGCTGATAAGACAGGTGAATAGGACTCCATATTTCTTTACCAATGCCCGGCCTCTCTTCGTTTCTATGGGGCCGAAGTAGTCAACCCCGACGTAGGTGAAGGGAGGGTGGTCTGGTAATATGCGGCATAAGGGCAGGTCCGCCATCTTCTGCACCGTGGGTGGAGCGTGCCAGCGTCTACAGAAGACGCAATTCCTTATGGTCCCTCTGGTGGCTGAATTGGCCTTCAGTATCCAAAATCTTTGACGGAGCTTTGCCAGTGTTTGATTTCTTCCACCATGGCCAGCGGAAACGTGTGCATGCCTGATGAGCAGTCTGGTTAGGTGGCTGGTCTTGGGTAGGATGGCTGGATGTTTGAACTCTTCTGGCATTGCCATCTTATTCAACCTCCCGCCCACTCGCAGCACTCCATCATCAAGAATAGGGTCGAGTTTGTAAAGTCTACTGCCTTTCTTGACAGACGTGTTCCCCTTCTCTAGTGCAGAGCACTCGTCTGGGAAATGATGCTGCTGAACACACCGGAGTAGAGCCTTTTCAGCATGTGCAAGATCTTCAACTGACAGATGTTCACAGATGAGTATTTTTGTTCTTTTCTTATGGTCATCTGCCTGTTGGTCTGAGCGGGCCAACTCTCTTCTTTTCCTACTTAACTGTATAAGCAGGTTTCTGAATTGCAGGAGTCTTGCAGTAGCTCTTTTCAGACGATCCCAGGAAGAAAAGTGCTGTATGAACTTGCTGACTGGATCGTAAAACTCCGTTACTGCTGTACTGAGAACCGCAACAGTCTTCTTGATTTCCAGGTCATCATCGGAAACGGTGAGGGGGGTCTCTGGGAATCTTGGCCAAGACTGCTCAGGCTGCTTCAGAAAGTCTGGTCCTTTCAACCATCGTCCCGACTTCAGAAAGGATTCAGTTGATATGCCTCGTGAGGCATCATCCGCTGGGTTAAGGCTGCTGCTCACATAGCGCCACTGAAACTTCTCTGACAGGTCTCTGATGGTAGTCACTCTATTGGCCACGTAAGTCTGGAAGCGACAGGTGTCGTTTAGGATGTACTTTATGACAGAGGTGCTGTCCGTCCAGTAGACTGGTGGTTCTAGCACAAATTCTAATTCTCTCTCCAGTATCCTATTGATCCGCACGGCCAGGACTGCAGCTGCCAGCTCTAGTCGAGGGATGGTTACTGGCTTCAGCGGTGCTACTCTTCCTTTGCCCATCACAAATGCCACATGGACGAGACCTCTGGTATTTGTAAGCCTCAAGTAGCTTGCTGTGCCGTATCCCACCTCACTGGCGTCACTGAAATGGTGTAGCTGCGCTCTGCAGACTTTCCCAAAGTCCTTTGGTGCGTAGCATCGGCTGATGTTAAAGTCCTCCAGCTGTGCCAGTGCACTTATCCAGGTTTCCCATCTTTTGACAAAGGCAGGTGGAATCTCTGAGTCCCATCCAAGGCTTCTTCTGCAGAGTTCTTGTATGATCCTCTTAGCTGGAAGGATCATAGGCACGAGGAAACCAAGGGGATCATACAATGAGTTGACAACAGAGAGAATGCCCCGGCGCGTGCATGGCTGCGGTTTCGATGAGATCTTAAAGCATAGGGTGTCTGAGCTGATGTTCCATTGGATTCCCAGAGCACGCTCAAGAGGCTGCTCACTCTTCTCAAGATTGACATCCATTGTCTCTTTTAGAGCTCTATCTTCCTCTGGGATTGAAGCTAGCACAGATGCGCTGTTGCTCACCCACTTTGTCAATCTGAAGCCTCCGGTAGCACACGCTGCTTTAAGATCATTAACAAGGCATATGGCCTGCTTCTCAGATGCCACTGATTTCAAGCAGTCATCGACATAGAAGTTTCTTCTTATGGTGTTCAGCACATCTTGGCTCACCTTGCCCTCATTGTCCTTGGCAGTCCTCTTCAATGCGTAGTTGGCGCAACTTGGTGAGGAGACGGCGCCAAAGAGATGCACTACCATCCTATACTCTGTGAGGGGTTGGCTGACGTCACCATCGGACCACCACAAGAAGCGTAAGAAATCTGCATCGTTTTTGGGAACTCGGACTTGGTGGAACATGCCTTCAATGTCTGCCATCATGGCCACCTGTTCCTGTCTAAATCTGAGGATGACACCCAAGAGGGGGTTTGTCAGGTCAGGTCCTTGCAATAACTGAAGGTTCAACGAAGTACCCTGAAATGATGCAGGACAGTCAAACACAACTCGGATTTTACTTTTCTTCTTGTGGTAAACCCCATGGTGGGGTATATACCACACTCTACCATCACATCTTGAAAGTTCATCTTCTGGAACCTTCTCAGCATGACCTTTGTCAAACATGGCATTCATGAATTTTGTGTAATCTGAACGGAATGTCTCATTCTTCAGAAGTTTCCTCCGTAGAGTCATAGCTCGCAGCTCGGCCACGGGTCTATTATTTGGCATGACAAGGCTCTCATCACGGAAAGGTAACTTCATTTCATAATGTCCGTCTTTCTTTATGGCTGATTCGTCAGCGATTTTCAAGAACTTCTTGTCCTCAAAGGACTGTTCAGCTTGCTCGTCACAGGCCCTCTCAGGGAAGTCCTGATTATACTGTCTGACAAGCAGGTCCTCTAATCTGGCCACAGAGATTCTATTTGAAGAGACACATCTACGGCCATGTTCATCAGGAGGCGAACCGCCACTCAGTGGACCATTGATGAGCCATCCTAAACGGGTCTTGACAGCATAAGGCCCATCTCCTTGGCTGTGTATGATCCTCCAAGGCTCTAACGCCCATGGGGCATTGGCTCCAATGAGCAGACCAATGTCTGCATCAATGGTGGCGAGTTGAACATCTTTCAAATAAGGCCACCTTCGTATGTCCTCTTCTATAGCAATATTTCCATGGCTCACTGGGATTCTGTCTTGTGTGAAGACTTCTGGCAGTCCTGTGAAATCGGACCCTTCAAAGCTGCTCACCTCCAAACCTGTAATGCGGTGGGTACCCACAGCTCTCTCTTGCCCCATAGTTCTGAGCAGGATTTCTGTTCTTCTGCCCTCCACATGTAGATCCTCCATCAGTCTATGCGTACAAAAGGATGCAGAACTTCCTGGGTCTAGAAACGCATAGGTAAGTATGGCATTATTACTTTTAACAGACTTAACTTTCACAGGCACAATAGCCAGCTTGCAGTCTGACACGCCGGCCCCAATATGCTTACTAGACATGGTCATGGGGTTGCTGCTGTTTACTGTACAGGCTGAGGATTGAGTAACAGGGCTCCTAGCTTTAGTGACTTGAATGGAAGGTGGCTTGACTGGGACTTGAATGTGCAAGATTGTTGGATGCCTTTTCTGACATATTTGACAAGTCAGACGCCTTTTACACGCACTACTTATATGGCCTTTAAGGAGACACGCAAAACACATTCCATTATTCTTTAAGAATTCAACTTTATCCTTGTGCTGTTGTAGCGCCATCTGATGGCAGGATTGCATAAAGTGGTCTCCTTTGCAGAAGAGGCATGGTTTGCTGTAGGCCATTCTTGTCTGAGTCTCCAGGGGGCTCTCAGATGTGCTGCCCTCACCCTGCGGTGCTTTGCATATTACTGGGACAATGGTGGTTGCAAAGCTTTTCTTAGTGAGTGGCCGTTTCTGCTCAGTTGCTCTTATGACTTTAACAGAATCCTGAATGGAGCCGAATACTGGGTCTAACAATATTCTGGCCTGTTTTTCAAGGAACTCCACAATGTGATGGAATCTGGCTCTGCGTCTTGTATTCTCCTGAATCTCGCATGCCTTGGTTCTCCATCGCTCCCGTAGCTTGTATGGCAGCTTGGACAAAATCAGCTTTAAATTGGAAGCGGTGTCAAGCTCTGTCATGTCGGGTAGACTTCGAATTATATTACAACAGCTTCTCAAATACAATGCATAGCTGTGGAGCTCTTTACCATCTTCAGGTTTTATAGTGTTCCAGTTTAAAGCTTTCTGGATATAAGCATTGCTGAGGCGATATGGATCACCAAAGTGTTCATCAAGGAGGCGCCTAGCCTCTGCATATCCAGCCTGAGCATCCATATGCAAGCAGCTTCGAACTAATTCTCTGGGTTGACCAGATGTATACTGCTCGAGGAAGTAGATCCGGTCTTGGTCGCTCTCAGTTTTTTGTTCAATCACGATGTTCAAAGGCATTAATGAAGTGGAGGTAGGTTATGTGGTCACCACTGAAAGTTGGTAATTCTCTAGTGGGGAGAGAAGTCTGTTTTTGGTGTTGAATAATCAAATCTGCAAGCTCAATTTGAGGATTCTGTGGATTTGGTTGTGCAAACTGAAAGCCAGGTGGGGGAATGGGTTGCTCCATTATGTGACTTCTAATTGTGGGTTGACTAACATTAATTGTTGCTGATGTTTGTGCTCGCACTGTAGGTCCAGGCAGAGTGTGTGATATTGAATCAGTATTAATGATGGGCCTAGGCATTATGGGCCTTGGTTGTCTTGGTTCCTCCTCCATAATTCGCTGTAAAGGTGTTTTAGGAATTGTCCCCATCTTTGTGAACTCAACAGGGGATGGCTCAGACTCCGTAACAGATTTATCAGGATAGCTGTCAAGGTAATCATTCATTCCATCATTGCCGTCATTCAGCATCTGTGAGACAAAGTCACTTGTGGATTGAAGCTGATCATCATAACTCTCCAAAACCTTTAATTTAGCATCAGCAGCTGCAATATCTGTTTCGAGATCGACCATTTCCATTTTTCTTTGAAGATTTTGCTTTTCTAATTCAAGTGCATGCCTTTGTTTCAAGCCTTGCGCTTTTGCCGTGCGCCGCTTTCTCTGCAGCCGCTAGCGCGCGTAAAGATATCACTGACGAGGCTTTTGACCTGGCTTTTGACCCAGTCTTAGATACGCTGTCTTCTGGATTAATCTGTAATTGTGGATCGGATTCAGACTTTTTCCACAAATCAACCTCAAGAAGAAAGCTCTCAAACACGGCCACTTTAGGCTCATACCATTCAGTGCGATCCTTTTCTTTATCTTCTTCAGACATTAGCAGCTTGAACAGATACATGCGCTTGGACAGTTCATTCATTGCAGCTCTTAACAGCGATAACGTGTTCGTCAACCTTTTCAACACTTGCATGAGCATCAAACAAAGTCCTTATTTCATTCACTTTCCTTGTACATACACCCAGTTTCCCACCGCGAGTCGCGGTGAGAGTTTTCAAGTTCTGTTCAGTCATCTCAGCTGTTAATTAACGTTATTCCGTCATACAATGCGCGACTTAAACAAACTCCGCTTTTAGTTATTGTTTACAGTCACTTTGCGATCATTGTTCAGCTTTGAAGTCCATTTAATAAGAACATATTAGTGATCACCTTCGTAATGTTTGTTTTAGGCCATCCTTTGTTCTCATTTCGGACACGCAATCTTGAATCAGAGGGCTCCAGGCAATAAACTTTTACTCACGGACCGGAGACTTCTTGGATGCAACCAGTAAATTTAATCCTTCCACTGCTTTATCTTTGTAACGAAGTTTCAGAGCCGATAGTCCATAATCCATGAAAAGTTTCAGATGTATAATCCACGGGAGTTTTTTGACTTAATGTAGCGGCATCCGACAGTAGACAATTTGCGCGGATGCGCTTTGACGGGAGCGGTCAGTAACGTTCATGACGCGCGGGTTACTTTCTTAACTTAAACGTTTATTTGCTTTCAGATAGTTTTACAGTACATTTCTTAGGGTTTCACCAGGACGGTCAAAAAACTGTGTCCCCTTCCTACTCCCGTCAGCTAATTACCACCACCTGTGAGATCACCTGTTATAATTAAAGTGAGAGCAGGTGGGACTACGTATAGGAGCTACCGTGAATCTATTGGTGCCCGTTATCGCCCAAGCCCCTGTGACACAGATCAATATCACTGTTTCAGTGAAACTACACCAAAGAAGTGATAAATTATTATTATTAGCAAACTAACAAAGGGAAACAACAAAATAGCGAAAATGGCTCCAACAGTGATGGTTTTACCAGTCAGAGTCTTAACAAAGATCTGCATTTTGCTCTGTCAAAAGAAAAGGGACTATATTATAATTTTCTTTTTCTTATATTTTATTATTTTATTGGAGCCGTTTGAATCATTTCTGATCAAACTTTGACACATTTGTCACGTTTCTGCAGAACTACGACAGGAAGTGTTCAGTGACCTTCAAAATAAAACAGGAAAAATAAAAGAATAAATTGACTACAGAGTTAAGAAAAACAAAGTGAATTAAAAACAAAGGTAAGAGATAAAAAAAAACAGCGGCTCAGGTTTGAGTCGTTCACATTTCATCTGTGATTAAACTTTATGAAGAAGCAGAAAAGCGACAAACTCAGGAAATAAAGTGACTGAGGGGCGGAGCCTGGTACAGACTCGTACTGTGGGGGCGGAGCCTCGTACAGACTCGTACTGTGGGGGCGGAGCCTTGTACAGTGGGGGCGGAGCCTCGTACAGACCCGTACTGTGGGGAAGATCCAAAGATCCATTTTGCAGAACACCTCATAAAACATGATCCACAGAGGAGGAGGAGCTCAGAGGAGGAGCTCAGAGGAGGAGCTCAGAGGAGGAGCTCAGAGGAGGAGGAGCTCAGAGGAGGAGCTCAGAGGAGGAGCTCAGAGGAGGAGCTCAGAGGAGGAGGAGCTCAGAGGAGGAGGTGCTCAGAGGAGGAGCTCAGAGGAGGAGGTGCTCAGAGGAGGAGGAGCTCAGAGGAGGAGCTCAGAGGAGGAGCTCAGAGGAGGAGGAGCTCAGAGGAGGAGGAGCTCAGAGGAGGAGCTCAGAGGAGGAGGAGGAGCTCAGAGGAGGAGCTCAGAGGAGGAGGAGCTCAGAGGAGGAGGAGCTCAGAGGAGGAGCTCAGAGGAGGAGCTCAGAGGAGGAGGAGCTCAGAGGAGGAGGAGCTCAGAGGAGGAGCTCAGAGGAGGAGCTCAGAGGAGGAGGAGGAGCTCAGAGGAGGAGCTCAGAGGAGGAGGAGCTCAGAGGAGGACCTCAGAGGAGGAGGAGCTCAGAGGAGGAGGTGCTCAGAGGAGGAGCTCAGAGGAGGAGCTCAGAGGAGGAGGAGCTCAGAGGAGGAGCTCAGAGGAGGAGGAGCAGAGGAGGAGCAGAGGAGCAGAGGAGGAGCAGAGGAGGAGCAGGGGGAGGGGACAGGGGGACAGGGGGGACGGGGGAGGGGACAGGGGGACGCGGGGAAGGGACAGGGGGACAGGGGGAGGGGACAGGGGGAGGGGACAGGGGGACTCGGGGAGGGGACAGGGGGACAGGGGGAGGGGACAGGGGGAGGGGACAGGGGGAGGGGACAGGGGGACTCGGGGAAGGGACAGGGGGACCTCCTCTCTCCTCCTCCTCTCTCCTCCTCTCCTCTCCTCTCTCCTCTCTCCTTCACTACTCCTCCTCTCCTCTCTCCTCCTCCTCTCTCCTCTCTCCTTCACTACTCCTCCTCTCCTCTCTCCTCCTCTCCTCCACTCCTCTCTCCTCCTCTCTCCTCTCTCCTGTCTCCTCTCTCCATCTCTTACCTCTCTCCTCCTCTCCTCTCTCCTCCTCTCCTCCTCTCCTCTCTCCTCCTCTCTCCTCCACTCCTCTCTCCTCCTCTCCTCCACTCCTCCTCTCCTCTCTCCTCTCTCCTCCACTCGTCTCTCCTCCTCTCCTCCTCTCCTCCACTCCTCCTCTCCTCTCTCCTCCTCTCTCCTCTCTCCTCCACTCCTCTCTCCCCCTCTCCTCTCTCCTCCTCTCTCCTCCACTCCTCTCTCTCTTCTCCTCTCTCCTCCTCTCTCCTCCACTCCTCTCTCCTCCTCTCCTCCACTCCTCTCTCTTCTCCTCTCGCCTCCTCTCTCCTCTCTCCTCCTCTCTCCTCCACTCCTCCACTCCTCTCTCTCGTCTCCTCTCTCCTCCTCTCTCCTCCACTCCTCTCTCTCTTCTCCTCTCTCCTCCTCTCTCCTCCACTCCTCTCTCCTCCTCTCCTCCACTCCTCTCTCCCCCTCTCCTCTCCTCCTCTCCTCCACTCCTCTCCTCTCTCCTCCTCTCTCCTCTCTCCTCCACTCCTCTCTCCACCTCTCCTCTCTCCTCCTCTCCTCCACTCCTCTCCTCTCTCCTCCTCTCTCCTCCACTCCTCCTCTCCTCCACTCCTCTCTCTTCTCCTCTCTCCTCCTCTCTCCTCTCTCCTCCTCTCCTCCTCTCTCCACCTCACTCCTCTCTCCTCCTCTCCTCCACTCCTCTCTCTTCTCCTCTCTCCTCCTCTCTCCTCCACTCCTCTGTCCTCCTCTCCTCCACTCCTCCTCTCCTCCTCTCCTCCTCTCCTCTCTCCTCCTCTCTCCTCCTCTCCTCCACTCCTCTCTCTCTTCTCCTCTCTCCTCCTCTCTCCTCCACTCCTCCTCTCCTCCACTCCTCTCTCTCTTCTTCTCTCTCCTCCTCTCTCCTCTCTCCTCCTCTCCTCCTCCCCTCCCCTCCTCTCTCCTCCTCTCTCCTCCTCTCTCCTCTCTCCTCCTCTCCTCCACTCCTCTCTCTCTTCTCTTCTCTCCTCCTCTCTCTTCTCCTCTCTCCTCCTCTTTCCTCTCTCCTCCACTCCTCTCTCCTCCTCTCCTCCCTCCTCTCTCCTCTCCTCCACTCCTCTCTCCTCCTCTCCTCCTCTTTCCTCTTTCCTCTCTCCTCCACTCCTCTCTCCTCCTCTCCTCCACTCCTCTCTCCTCTCCTCCACTCCTCTCTCCTCCTCTCCTCCACTCCTCTCTCCTCCTCTCTCCTCCACTCCTCTCTCCTCTTTCCTCCACTCCTCTCTCCTCCTCTCCTCCACTCCTCTCTCCTCCTCTCTCCTCCACTCCTCCTCTCCTCCACTCCTCTCTCTCTTTTCCTCTCTCCTCTTCTCTCCTCCACTCCTCTCTCCTCCTCTCCTCCACTCATCTCTACTCCTCTCTCCTCCACTCCTCCTCTCTTCCACTCCTCTCTCTTCTCCTCTCTCCTCCTCTCTCTATTCTCCTCTCCCCTCCTCTCCCCTCCTCTCCTCCTCTCCTCCTCTCCTCCTCTCCTCCACTCCTCTCTCTCTTCTCCTCTCTCCTCCTCTCTCTCTCTCCTCTCTCCTCCTCTCTCCTTCACTCCTCCTCTCCTCCACTCCGCTCTCCTCCTCTCTCCTCTCTCCTCCTCTCCTCCTCTCCTCCACTCCTCTCTCTCTTCTCCTCTCTCCTCCTCTCTCTCTTCTCCTCTCTCCTCCTCTCTCCTCTCTCCTCCACTCCTCTCTCCTCCTCTCCTCCACTCCTCTCTCCTCCACTCCTCTCTCCTCCTCTCTCCTCCTCTCCTCCTCTCTCCTCTCCTCTCCTCTCCTCTCTTCTCTCTCCTTCACTACTCCTCCACTCCTCCTCTCCTCTCTCCACTCCTCTCTCCTCCTCTCCTCCACTCCTCTCTCCTCCTCTCCTCCACTCCTCCTCTCCTCCACTCCTCCTCTCCTCTCTCCTCCACTCCTCCTCTCCTCTCTCCTGCTCTCTCCTCTCTCCTCCACTCCTCCTCTCCCCACTCCTCCTCTCCTCTCTCCTCCTCTCTCCTCCACTCCTCTCTCCTCCTCTCCTCCTCCTCTCTCCTCCTCTCGCCTCTCTCCTCCACTCCACCACCACACACCACCTCTCTCCTCCACTCCTCCTCTCCTCGTCTCCTCCACTCCTCTCTCACTTCTCCTCCACTCCTCCTCTCTCCTCCACTCCTCCTCTCCTCCTCTCCTCCACTCCTCACTCTCTTCTCCTCTCTCCTCCTCTCCTCCACTCCTCTCTCTCTTCTCCTCTCTCCTCCTATCTCCTCCTCTCCTCCACTCCTCTCTCTCTTCTCCTCTCTCCTCCTATCTCCTCCTCTCTCCTCCTCTCTCCTTTCTCCTCC
>JAVCWC010000033.1:207500-212500 GCA_034769755.1 Odontamblyopus lacepedii
AGAATATTGATTCATGCACATTTAGGCAACACAAAGGTAAACACAGACGTGGAACTGCTAGCGTCATCTTCAGTTTAGTGAGTTCAGAAGAATCAAAGTTCACCACTTTCCCACGTGCAGCATGTGTGTGAAAATCAAACCACAGGATCATTTCTTAATACAGGTGACATAATGTAAAAGAATAATTCATAATAACCACAATTTTCATAATTTCATATTAACTGTACACATGCACATCCCATCCATCCATCTTCTTCCTCTTATCCGGGGCCGGGTCTCGGGGGCCTCAGTCTAAGCAGGGGCCAAGCTTCCTTCTCCCCAGCCACTTCCTCTAGCTCCTCCTGGACCCTGAGGTTCCCAGGCCGAGAGCCATAGTCCCTCCAGTGTGTCCTGTGTCTTCCTCGGGGCCTCCTACCGGTGGGACATGAACACCTCCTGAGGGAGGCTTCCAGGAGGCATCCGGACCAGATGCCCTCCCCTCAACTGCTCCTCTCGACGTGGAGGAGCAACGACTCTACTCCGAGCTCCTCCCGTGTGACCGAGCTCCTCACCCTATCTCTAAGGGAGCACCCGGCCACTCTGCGGAGGAAACTCATTTCGGCCGCTTGTATCCGCGATCTCGTTCTTTCGGTCATTACCCAGAGCTCATGACCATAGGTGAGGAGAGGAACGTGACTGAGGTAAATCGAGAGCTTCACCTTTCGGCTCAGCTCCTCTTCACCACAACGGTCCGATACAGCGACCGCATCACTGCCGACGCTGCACCGATCCACCTGTCAATCTCACGCTCCATCCTCCCCTCACTCGTGAACAAGACCCCGAGATACTTGAACTCCTCCACTTGAGGCAGAGACTGTGGGAAAAGGCCCGGCCACCAGGCGCTCGCCATCGAGCGCCCACCCCAGGCCTGGCTCCAGGGTGGGGCCCCGGTGACGCCGATCCGGGCGACGTATCTTGCCTCTGAATGTTCTTCATCATATGGGGCTTCTGAACCGCTCTTCGTCTGACCCGTCCCCCCGGACCTGTTTGCCTTGACCCTACCAGGGGCATAAAGCCCTCGACAACAAAGCTCCTGGGATCATTCGGGTACTCAAACCCCTCCACCACGTTAAGGTGGCGGTTCGAGGAGGGGACATGCACATCCCATGTATTTAAAACACTGAAACGAAGACTTTATAAGCAATTGTATTTTTTTGCTAGACTTTATTTTATGAGTTTTGTACTGGTTTAGTCCTGGTTTTAGACCTGGTTTTAGTCCTGATGTTAGTTCTGGTTTAGACCTGGTGTAGTCCTAATTTTAGTCCTGGTTTATTCCTGGCTTTGGTTCAGCCAGGAATAAACCAGGCTTTGGTAGTACATGTGAATAGTACTTGGTAGTACAGTACAGGTGAGTAGTACTTGGTAGTACATGTGAATAGTACTTGGTACTACAGTACATGTGAATAGTACTTGGTACTACAGTACAGGTGAATAGTACTTGGTAGTACATGTGAATAGTACTTGGTACTACAGTACAGGTGAATAGTACTTGGTAGTACATGTGAATAGTACTTGGTAGTACAGTACAGGTACAGTCAGGTCAGGTCTTAACCTGCCACAGGTACCATGTAACCCTGTGCTACCTGCCTCATGCGGGCAGATGGCGCTCGTTAGCCTGGGAAGGCAGTCCATCTAAGAGAAGGATCACTCTGATTTAAAAACCACTGCTGTCTCGCGGTTTACCCAACCATGGGAGAGACTTCGGGAGTAAACCCCGAGGAAAAATCCGGAGTTGGACATTGGGCAGTTACCGCCCGCCTTAATCCGGGCAGCGCCCGGACAATTGGGTACTGCCCCGCCACAACTTGCTTGCTCCACTGGGTGCTTGGAGCTTAGGGAAACCAACAGGCAGGTTGTAAAATCCACTCACCAAGCAACAATAAGAAGAAACTTTTTCGCAAGGTTCCAGTCCTGATCGCAAGCTGGAACGTGAGGACAATGTGTCCAGGATACAACAGCGATCCACAAAGCGTGACTGATCTACGCAAGACAGCTGTGATAGACAAGGAGTTGAGCCGCCTCAACATCGACGTGGCCGCCCTACAGGAGACCAGACTGCCAGATGGCGGCTCCCTGCGCGAATGTAACTACACATTCTTCTGGCAAGGAAAGAGAGCTGACGAGGCACGCATCCACGGAGTGGGTTTTGCTGTAAGGAACTCCCTGCTGTCAACCATCGAGCCATTAACAGGCAGCTCCGAGAGGCTCCTGGCCATGCGGCTGATGGCAAGCGCAGGCCCAGTTACCCTCATCTGCGCCTATGCCCCAACATTGACCTCCACAGCTGATGAGAAGGACCACTTCTATGATGCACTGGACTCAGCCATCAGAATCGTGCCCAACAAAGAAGGACTCTACATTCTGGGGGCTTTAATGCATTGGTGGGTGCTGACTACAAAGCCTGGCCTACCTCACTTGGGCATCAGTCGGAAAGATGAATGAGAACGGGCAGAGACTCCTGGAACTGTGCTCTTTCCACAAGCTGGCCATCACCAACACATTCTTCGAGAACAAGCATCGGCACAAGGTCTCGTGGCGCCACCCCAGATCCAAACACTGGCACCAGCTGGACCTCATCCTGACCAGGAGGCTGGATCTCAACAGTGTGCGCAGTACCAGGAGCTTACACAGCGCTGAGTGTGACACAGACCACGCCCTCGTCCGCACTATGGTCAGCCTTACCCCCCGCAAGCTGCACCACTCCAAGCCAAAGGGACTGTTAGAATCATTATGTATATTATCCCATATTTGTCTTAATCATGTGTTAGATATTTGTGTACTTGCAATAATCTCTTTTGTGCTTGAAAACTGTGTGCAGTATTTTTCCACTGCTGTGGAGCCGATGCCTGGCTGGAGCCAGGCTTATCAGCCTATGCGACAAGGAGCTGTTTGATTTTGGCAAAACATGAACTGAATGTGCTCAAACTCCAGCGTGGTCACCGCGCTCAGCCTACAGTCCGACCTTGATCAATAATGCATAATCATATTTTATTTTATTTATCATATCTTGGTATCGTTGCTGTTTTTCCCCCCTTTCCCTTAGAGCAGCGATACCCATTGTAACCAGGGTCATCCTAATGTAAATAAAAGTGAGGAGACGGCGGGCGTGCTCCAGAGCGGGTTGGAGAGTGTAACTGGGCACGTCTCAATCCGTTCTCCTTGCGAGTAAAACTAAATAATCTCTCTTGTCTTTCTTCCTGAATGTTTTAGATGGTGTTTGACCTGTTTGAACCTAACAGGGACATCCACGAATCAACGGCTGTCGAACCTCTGACCCAAACAAAGCCCAGGAGCTGCTTGGTGCCCTCAAGTCATCGCTCGCAAAGGAGTGTGAGAAACCCACTGATGCAAACTCCAAGTGGGAGCAAGCGCGCTCTGCGCTCTACCAGGTAGGACTGGAGGTGCTGGGGAGGAACGAGGACTGGTTCGAGGCCAACTGGCAGGTTCTGGAGCCGGTTGTGCAAGCCAAGCGCAAGGCACACTTAGCCTACATCAACAACCCCTGCCAAGCCACACGGGATGCACTCAAAGCCACTCGCAGCAAGTGCCAGCAAACAGCCCGCCGCTGTGCCAATGACTACTGGCTCCAGCTCAGCCAGAGGATCCAATCTGCAGCAGATACAGGCAATACAGGCAGCATGTACGCTGGCATCAAGCAGGCAACTGGGCCGAGCACCACCAAGAGCGCCCCCCCCTCAAGACGAAGCTGGGAGAGCCCATCACTGACCAGCGGCAGCAGATGAAGCGTTGGGTGGAGCATTACCTGGAGCTCTACTCTACACAGAACACCGTGTCAGATGCAGCGCTCGATGCCATCTAGGAGCTGCCAGTGCTGGATGTGCTGGACGCTGAACCTACGGAGGAGGAGCTGAGCAAGGCCATAGACTGTCTGTCAACCGGCAAGGCTCCAGGAGAAGATGGCATCCCTCCTGAGGTCATCAAGAGTGGGAAGTATGCTGCAGGACCTGCACGAGCTGCTTTGTCTGTGCTGGATGGAGGGCTCTGTACCGAGAGACATGCGCGATGCCAAGATTGTGACCCTTTACAAAAACAAGGGTGACCGCAGCGACTGTAACAGCTACAGAGGCATCTCCTTACTCAGTATCGTCGGCAAAGTCTTTGCGAGAGTCATCTTGGCTCGGCTGCAGGTCTTGGCTGCACGCATCTACCCTGAATCACAGTGCGGATTCAGAGCCGGCAGGTCTACAATTGACATGATCTTCTCTGTGCGACAGCTCCAGGAGAAATGCCGTGAACAGAACCAGCCCCTCTACCTTGCTTTCATTGATCTGACGAAGGCTTTTGATCTTGTCAGCAGGAGTGGACCGTTCAGCATCCTGAAGAAGGTCGGCTGCCCTCCAAGACTGCTCGCCATCATTAAGTCCTCCCACGAGGATATGCAAAGCACAGTGTGCTTTAACGGAACAGTGTCTGAGCCATTCCCGATCAGCAGTGGAGTTAAGCAGGGCTGTGTGCTTGCCCCAACACTTTTCGGGATCTTCTTCTCTGCACTCCTGTCCTATGCCTTCCGTGACAATGATGATGGTGTGCACCTACACACAAGGTCTGACGGGCGCCTATTCAACCTTGCCAGACTTAGGGCGAAGACCAAGGTCCGAAGTGTCACCGTCAGGGAGGCCCTCTTTGCTGACGATGCAGCACTAGCCGCTCACACCGAACCAGCCCTGCAGTGACTGGTGGACCGCCTGGCCCATGCTTGCAGCGAATTTGGCCTCACCATCAGCCTCAAGAAGACGGAGGTAATGGCCCAGGGTACTGACTCCCCTCCATCTGTCCACATAGGGGACTACACCCTGAACCCCGTCAGCCAGTTCCAGTACCTCGGCTCAACTATCTCCTCCAACCTTTCCTTTGAGCCAGAGATTAACTCTAGGATCGCCAAGGCGGCAGGAGTGATGTCCAAGCTTCAGAAGAGGGTGTGGTCCAACAGCAACCTGACC
>JAVCWC010000033.1:217500-245000 GCA_034769755.1 Odontamblyopus lacepedii
GCGATGGTTTGAAGCCCCGTCGCCAAGGAAGCGTAGCGGTTTCCGCCAAAATTCTTTTCCAAAATTATATCTATATTGCATGGCAACAATGATTCATTCTCTTTTCTGCTCCCATTTTTACCCAAAGGAATTAAGACATGGCAATCACATATGTGCATCACTGTAGAGTCTTTATTACGTGACTCAAATTTGATGCCGATAGGACCTTGTTCTCCCCATGAAAACTCAAAAGACTGACAAATTGATTTTCCCGCCAAAAAATTCTTCCAAATTTACATTTATATTGCATGGCAGCATTGATTCATTCTCTTTTCTGCTCGCATTTTTGACTCAAAGGAATTAAGATGCACCTGTCACTATATGCACCTGTCACTACACGCACCTGTCACTACACACACCTGCCACTACAGCACCTGCCACTTCTTACTTACTTGCACCTGTCACTACAAGCACCTGTCACTACAAGCACCTGTCACTACATGCACCTGCCACTACAGCACTTGTCACTACATTTACCTGCCACTACACACACCTGCCACTACACACACCTGCCACTACAGGCAGCTGCCAAATTGATTTTCCCACCAAAAAGTCTTCCATATTTATCTAGCGCCTGCTTTCCCATTGAGGAGGCAAGATGCGATGGTTTGAATCCCCGTCGCCAAAAAAAAGCGGCATGGTTTTTATTCCAAAATTATATCTATATTGCATGGCAGTAGTGATTTATTCTCTTTTCTGCTCCCATTTTTTTACCCAAAGGAATTAAGACATGGCAATCACATATGTGCATCACTGTAGAGTCTTTATTAACTGACCCAAATTTGATGCCGATAGGACCTTGTTCTCCCCATGAAAATTCAAAAAGACTGACAAATTGATTTTCCGCCAAAAAAATTACAAATTTACATCTATATTGCATGGCAGCATTGATTCATTCTCTTTTCTGCTCCCATTTTTTTACCCAAAGGAATCAAGACATGGCAATCACATATGTCCATCACTGTACAGTCTTTATTACGTGACTCAAATTTGATGCCGATAGGACCTTGTTCTCCCCATGAAAATTCAAAAAAGACTGACAAATTGATTTTCGAGCCAACAAAATTCTTCCAAATTTACATCTATATTGCATGGCAGCATTGATTCATTCTCTTTTCTGCTTGCATTTTTTACCCAAAGGAATTAAGATGCACCTGTCACTATATGCACCTGTCACTACACGCACCTGTCACTACACACACCTGCCACTACAGCACCTGCCACTTCTTACTTACTTGCACCTGTCACTACAAGCACCTGTCACTACAAGCACCTGTCAATACATGCACCTGTCACTACATGCACCTGCCACTACAGCACTTGTCACTACATTTACCTGCCACTACACACACCTGCCACTACACACACCTGCCACTACAGGCACCTGCCAAATTGATTTTCCCACCAAAAAGTCTTCCATATTTATCTAGCGCCTGCTTTCCCATTGAGGAGGCAAGATGCGATGGTTTGAATCCCCCGTCGCCAAAAAAACGGCATTTTTTTTAATTCCAAAATTATATCTATATTGCATGGCAGTAGTGATTTATTCTCTTTTCTGCTCCCATTTTTTACCCAAAGGAATTAAGACATGGCAATCACATATGTTCTTCACTTTAGAGTCTTTATTAACTGACACAAATTTGATGCCTATATGAACTTGTTCTCCCAATGAAATTTAAAAAAAGTTTTAAATTTTGTTTTTCCCGCCAAAAAAATTCTTCCTAATTTACATATATATTGCATGGCAGCATTGATTCATTCTCTTTTCTGCTCCCATTTTTACCCAAAGGAATTAAGACATGGCAATCACATATGTCCATCACTGTACAGTCTTTATTACGTGACCCAAATTTGATGCCGATAGGACTTTGTTCTCCCAATCAACATTAATTATATATTGACTTTTTTATTTGCCCGCCAAAAAAATTCTTCCAAATTTACATCTATATTGCATGGCAGCATTGATTCATTCTCTTTTCTGCTCCCATTTTTTACCCAAAGGAATTAAGACATGGCAATCACATATGTCCATCACTGTACAGTCTTTATTACGTGACCCAAATTTGATGCCGATAGGACCTTGTTCTCCCCATGAAAATTCAAAAGACTGACAAATTTAGCCAGGCTCCACTTTGGGCCTTCAGTGATCTTCCACATTCTCATTTGTACCATGTAAAATGCTTTTTGGCTGCCAATCAGTGATCTTTGAACCCAGGCCCACCAAATTTGACTCAGTAGATGTCCTGACACCCCTCTACAATAATATTGACATGAAAAGTACCTCAGACCATCGGTAGAGTTAATTGCTTTTCTCAAAATAACCTCCATAGTATGGCCTTAGATCCATTAGACCCAAGGGTTACAAGCTTGACTTTTGGACCATGCACTTTTTCACAATGTCACACAGAGCTCATTTTCAAATATGTCGTCGGGATTGTTGAGCCGAGTAGAACGATGTCAGTTTGGTGTCAGTCGGCCTCGCGCTTTTCTATAGGCGGAGCTTCGAGCAGCGCCGTTTTCATAAACAAAGCCCGTGAAATCGTCAAACATGAACCAAATGACTTGAAATTCACAACTCTACCACAAAAACAGAATTAGAAACGTTTTCTAAAATATCATGCTTGTAGCACTTGAGGAACTCTACTTAGCTTTCGAAGGTCATATTGAAAAATGGTCAATAACAAGGTTATCAGCATGGGTAACATTCATATACTTTCAAATTTGGTACATATCAGACATATTTATTTTAATTAAGTTCAGGAAAAGACTGACAAATTGATTTTCCCGCCAAAAAAAAATTACAAATTTACATCTATATTGCATGGCAGCATTGTTTCATTCTCTTTTCTGCTCGCATTTTTTACTCAAAGGAATTAAGACATGGCAATCACATATGGCCATCACTGTAGAGTCTTTAGTACGTGACCCAAATTTGATGACGATAGGACCTTGTTCTCCCCATGAAAATTCAAAAAGACTGACAAATTTAGCCAGGCTCCACTTTGGGCCTTCAGTGATCTTCCACATTCTCATTTGTACCATGTAAAATGCTTTTTGGCTGCCAATCAGTGATAATTGAACCCAGGCCCACCAAATTTGACTCAGTAGATGTCCTGACACCCCTCTACAATAATATTGACATGAAAAGTACCTCAGACCATCGGTAGAGTTAATTGCTTTTCTCAAAATAACCTCCGCAGTATGGCCTTAGATCCATTAGACCCAAGGGTTACAAGCTTGACTTTTGGACCATGCACTTTTTCACAATGTCACACAGAGCTCATTTTCAAATATGTCGTCGGGATTGTTGAGCCGAGTAGAACGATGTCAGTTTGGTGTCAGTCGGCCTCGCGCTTTTCTATAGGCGGAGCCTCGAGCAGCGCCGTTTTCATAAACAAAGCCCCGTCAAATCGTCAAACATGAACCAAATGACTTGAAATTCACAACTCTACCACAAAAACAGAATTAGAAACGTTTTCTAAAATATCATGCTTGTAGCACTTGAGGAACTCTACTTATCTTCCCGAAGGTCATTTTGAAAAATGGTCAATAACATGGTTATCAGCATGGGTCACTTGCTTACCCTTTCAAATTTGGTACATATCAGACCTCTATCTACCTTAGTCTCATGGAAGCCACTCACTTGGAAGTTGGAAGTTGGAAGTTAGAATGTGATAATTGTAGGGTCAAAAGTGTATTTTAACAGATAAAATGGCATAGAAATCATTAAATCCCATCTTAAACCTAATACACCTTTATATACCTTAATCTTCGTAATTTTAAAATATGGAGAAAAATATGGAGAAAAATATGGAGAAAAATATGGAGAAAAATATGGCAGAAAAAATGTGATAATTATATGGTCAAAAAGTGTAATTTGACAGGAAAAATGGCATAGAAAACCTTAAATCCCATCTTAAACCTAATACACCTTTATATACCTTAATCTGCGTAATTTTAAAATATGGAAGAAAATATGGAGAAAAATATGGAGAAAAATATGGAGAAAAATATGGAGAAAAATATGGCAGAAAAATATGGGTTGTTTTCAATGTGATAATTATATGGTCAAAAAGTGTAATTTGACAGGAAAAATGGCATAGAAAACCTTAAATCCCATCTTAAACCTAATACACCTTTATATACCTTAATCTGCGTAATTTTAAAATATGGAAGAAAATATGGAGAAAAATATGGAGAAAAATATGGAGAAAAATATGGAGAAAAATATCTCAGAAAAATATGGGTTGTTTTCAATGTGATAATTATATGGTCAAAAAGTGTAATTTGACAGGAAAAATGGCATAGAAATCATGTCAACTTGGGATGGTTTGAAGCCCCCGTCGCCAAGGAAACGGCGCGGTTTCGGGGGGCGCCTGCTTTCCCCATTGAGGAGGCAGGATGCGATGGTTTGAAACCCCGTCGCCAAGGAAGCGGCGTGGTTTCCGCCAAATTTATTTTCCAAAATTATATCTATATTGCATGGCAACAATGATTCATTCTCTTTTCTGCTCCCATTTTTTACCCAAAGGAATTAAGACATGGCAATCACATATGCATCACTGTAGAGTCTTTATTACGTGACCCAAATTTGATGCCGATAGGACCTTGTTCTCCCCATGAAAATTCAAAAAAGACTGACAAATTGATTTTCCCGCCAAAAAAAAATTACAAATTTACATCTATATTGCATGGCAGCATTGATTCATTCTCTTTTCTGCTCCCATTTTTTTACCCAAAGGAATTAAGACATGGCAATCACATATGCGCATCACTGTAGAGTCTTTATTACGTGACTCAAATTTGATGCCGATAGGACCTTGTTCTCCCCATGAAAACTCAAAAAAGACTGACAAATTGATTTTCCCGCCAAAAAAATTCTTCCAAATTTACATTTATATTGCATGGCAGCATTGATTCATTCTCTTTTCTGCTCGCATTTTTGACTCAAAGGAATTAAGATGCACCTGTCACTATATGCACCTGTCACTACACGCACCTGTCACTACACACACCTGCCACTACAGCACCTGCCACTTCTTACTTACTTGCACCTGTCACTACAAGCACCTGTCAGTACAAGCACCTGTCACTACAAGCACCTGTCACTACAAGCACCTGTCACTACATGCACCTGCCACTACAGCACTTGTCACTACATTTACCTGCCACTACACACACCTGCCACTACACACACCTGCCACTACAGGCACCTGCCAAATTGATTTTCCCACCAAAAAGTCTTCCATATTTATCTAGCGCCTGCTTTCCCATTGAGGAGGCAAGATGCGATGGTTTGAATCCCCCGTCGCCAAAAAAAGCGGCATTTTTTTTTTATTCCAAAATTATATCTATATTGCATGGCAGTAGTGATTTATTCTCTTTTCTGCTCCCATTTTTTTACCCAAAGGAATTAAGACATGGCAATCACATATGTGCATCACTGTAGAGTCTTTATTAACTGACCCAAATTTGATGCCGATAGGACCTTGTTCTCCCCATGAAAACTCAAAAAAGACTGACAAATTGATTTTCCCGCCAAAAAAATTCTTCCAAATTTACATTTATATTGCATGGCAGCATTGATTCATTCTCTTTTCTGCTCGCATTTTTGACTCAAAGGAATTAAGATGCACCTGTCACTATATGCACCTGTCACTACACGCACCTGTCACTACACACACCTGCCACTACAGCACCTGCCACTTCTTACTTACTTGCACCTGTCACTACAAGCACCTGTCACTACAAGCACCTGTCACTACATGCACCTGCCACTACAGCACTTATCACTACATTTACCTGCCACTACACACACCTGCCACTACACACACCTGCCACTACAGGCAGCTGCCAAATTGATTTTCCCACCAAAAAGTCTTCCATATTTATCTAGCGCCTGCTTTCCCATTGAGGAGGCAAGATGCGATGGTTTGAATCCCGTCGCCAAAAAAAAAAGCGGCATGGTTTTTTTATTCCAAAATTATATCTATATTGCATGGCAGTAGTGATTTATTCTCTTTTCTGCTCCCATTTTTTTACCCAAAGGAATTAAGACATGGCAATCACATATGTGCATCACTGTAGAGTCTTTATTAACTGACCCAAATTTGATGCCGATAGGACCTTGTTCTCCCCATGAAAATTCAAAAAAGACTGACAAATTGATTTTCCCGCCAAAAAAATTCTTCCAAATTTACATTTATATTGCATGGCAGCATTGATTCATTCTCTTTTCTGCTCGCATTTTTGACTCAAAGGAATTAAGATGCACCTGTCACTATATGCACCTGTCACTACACGCACCTGTCACTACACACACCTGCCACTACAGCACCTGCCACTTCTTACTTACTTGCACCTGTCACTACAAGCACCTGTCAGTACAAGCACCTGTCACTACAAGCACCTGTCACTACAAGCACCTGTCACTACATGCACCTGCCACTACAGCACTTGTCACTACATTTACCTGCCACTACACACACCTGCCACTACACACACCTGCCACTACAGGCACCTGCCAAATTGATTTTCCCACCAAAAAGTCTTCCATATTTATCTAGCGCCTGCTTTCCCATTGAGGAGGCAAGATGCGATGGTTTGAATCCCCCGTCGCCAACAAAAGCGGCATTTTTTTTTTATTCCAAAATTATATCTATATTGCATGGCAGTAGTGATTTATTCTCTTTTCTGCTCCCATTTTTTTACCCAAAGGAATTAAGACATGGCAATCACATATGTGCATCACTGTAGAGTCTTTATTAACTGACCCAAATTTGATGCCGATAGGACCTTGTTCTCCCCATGAAAATTCAAAAAAGACTGACAAATTGATTTTACAGCCAAAAAAATTCTTCCAAATTTACATTTATATTGCATGGCAGCATTGATTCATTCTCTTTTCTGCTCGCATTTTTGACTCAAAGGAATTAAGACATGGCAATCACATATGCGCATCACTGTAGAGTCTTTATTACGTGACCCAAATTTGATGACGATTGGACCTTGTTCTCCCCATGAAAATTCAAAAGACTGACAAATTTAGCCAGGCTCCACTTTGGGCCTTCAGTGATCTTCCACATTCTCATTTGTACCATGTAAAATGCTTTTTGGCTGCCAATCAGTGATCTTTGAACCCAGGCCCACCAAATTTGACTCAGTAGATGTCCTGACACCCCTCTACAATAATATTGACATGAAAAGTACCTCAGACCATCGGTAGAGTTAATTGCTTTTCTCAAAATAACCTCCGCAGTATGGCCTTAGATCCATTAGACCCAAAGGTTGCAAGCATGACTTTTAGACCATGCACTTTTTCACAATGTCGCACAGAGCTCATTTTCAAATATGTCTTCAGGATTGTTGAGCCGAGTAGAACGATGTCATTTTGGTGTCTGTCGGCCTCGCGCTTTTCTATAGGCGGAGCCTCGAACGAGCGCCGTTTTTCATAAACAAAGCCCCGTCAAATCGTCAAACATGAACCAAATGACTTGAAATTCACAACTCTACCACAAAAACAGAATTAGAAACGTTTTCTAAAATATCATGCTTGTAGCACTTGAGGAACTCTACTTATCTTCCCGAAGGTCATTTTGAAAAATGGTCAATAACATGGTTATCAGCATGGGTCACTTGCTTACCCTTTCAAATTTGGTACATATCAGACCTCTATCTACCTTAGTCTGCGGAAGCCACTCACTTGGAAGTTGGAAGTTGGAAGTTAGAATGTGATAATTGTAGGGTCAAAAAGTGTATTTTAACAGATAAAATGGCATAGAAATCATTAAATCCCATCTTAAACCTAATACACCTTTATATACCTTAATCTTCGTAATTTTAAAATATGGAGAAAAATATGGAGAAAAATATGGAGAAAAATATGGAGAAAAATATGGAGAAAAATATGGCAGAAAAATTTGACAGGAAAAATGGCATAGAAAACCTTAAATCCCATCTTAAACCTAATACACCTTTATATACCTTAATCTGCGTAATTTTAAAATATGGAAGAAAATATGGAGAAAAATATGGAGAAAAATATGGAGAAAAATATGGAGAAAAATATGGCAGAAAAATATGGGTTGTTTTCAATGTGATAATTATATGGTCAAAAAGTGTAATTTGACAGGAAAAATGGCATAGAAAACCTTAAATCCCATCTTAAACCTAATACACCTTTATATACCTTAATCTGCGTAATTTTAAAATATGGAAGAAAATATGGAGAAAAATATGGAGAAAAATATGGAGAAAAATATGGAGAAAAATATGGAGAAAAATATGGGTTGTTTTCAATGTGATAATTATATGGTCAAAAAGTGTAATTTGACAGGAAAAATGGCATAGAAATCATGTCAACTTGGGATGGTTTGAAGCCCCCGTCGCCAAGGAAACGGCGCGGTTTCGGGGGGCGCCTGCTTTCCCATTGAGGAGGCAGGATGCGATGGTTTGAAACCCCCGTCGCCAAGGAAACGGCGTGGTTTCCCGCCAAATTTATTTTCCAAAATTATATCTATATTGCATGGCAACAATGATTCATTCTCTTTTCTGCTCCCATTTTTTTACCCAAAGGAATTAAGACATGGCAATCACATATGCGCATCACTGTAGAGTCTTTATTACGTGACTCAAATTTGATGCCGATAGGACCTTGTTCTCCCCATGAAAACTCAAAAAAGACTGACAAATTGATTTTCCCGCCAAAAAAATTCTTCCAAATTTACATTTATATTGCATGGCAGCATTGATTCATTCTCTTTTCTGCTCGCATTTTTGACTCAAAGGAATTAAGATGCACCTGTCACTATATGCACCTGTCACTACACGCACCTGTCACTACACACACCTGCCACTACAGCACCTGCCACTTCTTACTTACTTGCACCTGTCACTACAAGCACCTGTCACTACAAGCACCTGTCACTACATGCACCTGCCACTACAGCACTTGTCACTACATTTACCTGCCACTACACACACCTGCCACTACACACACCTGCCACTACAGGCAGCTGCCAAATTGATTTTCCCACCAAAAAGTCTTCCATATTTATCTAGCGCCTGCTTTCCCATTGAGGAGGCAAGATGCGATGGTTTGAATCCCCCGTCGCCAAAAAAACGGCATGGTTTTTTTATTCCAAAATTATATCTATATTGCATGGCAGTAGTGATTTATTCTCTTTTCTGCTCCCATTTTTTTACCCAAAGGAATTAAGACATGGCAATCACATATGTGCATCACTGTAGAGTCTTTATTAACTGACCCAAATTTGATGCCGATAGGACCTTGTTCTCCCCATGAAAATTCAAAAAAGACTGACAAATTGATTTTCCCGCCAAAAAAAAATTACAAATTTACATCTATATTGCATGGCAGCATTGATTCATTCTCTTTTCTGCTCCCATTTTTTTACCCAAAGGAATCAAGACATGGCAATCACATATGTCCATCACTGTACAGTCTTTATTACGTGACTCAAATTTGATGCCGATAGGACCTTGTTCTCCCATGAAAATTCAAAAGACTGACAAATTGATTTTCCCGCCAAAAAATTCTTCCAAATTTACATCTATATTGCATGGCAGCATTGATTCATTCTCTTTTCTGCTTGCATTTTTACCCAAAGGAATTAAGATGCACCTGTCACTATATGCACCTGTCACTACACGCACCTGTCACTACACACACCTGCCACTACAGCACCTGCCACTTCTTACTTACTTGCACCTGTCACTACAAGCACCTGTCACTACAAGCACCTGTCAATACATGCACCTGTCACTACATGCACCTGCCACTACAGCACTTGTCACTACATTTACCTGCCACTACACACACCTGCCACTACACACACCTGCCACTACAGGCACCTGCCAAATTGATTTTCCCACCAAAAAGTCTTCCATATTTATCTAGCGCCTGCTTTCCCATTGAGGAGGCAAGATGCGATGGTTTGAATCCCCCGTCGCCAAAAAAACGGCATTTTTTTTAATTCCAAAATTATATCTATATTGCATGGCAGTAGTGATTTATTCTCTTTTCTGCTCCCATTTTTTTACCCAAAGGAATTAAGACATGGCAATCACATATGTGCATCACTGTAGAGTCTTTATTAACTGACCCAAATTTGATGCCGATAGGACCTTGTTCTCCCCATGAAAATTCAAAAAAGACTGACAAATTGATTTTCCCGCCAAAAAAATTCTTCCAAATTTACATCTATATTGCATGGCAGCATTGATTCATTCTCTTTTCTGCTCCCATTTTTTTACCCAAAGGAATTAAGACATGGCAATCACATATGTCCATCACTGTACAGTCTTTATTACGTGACCCAAATTTGATGCCGATAGGACTTTGTTCTCCCCATGAAAATTAAAAAAAGATTGACAAATTGATTTTCCGTCAAAATAAAATCTTCCAAATTTACATCTATATTGCATGGCAGCATTGATTCATTCTCTTTTCTGCTCCCATTTTTTTACCCAAAGGAATTAAGACATGGCAATCACATATGTCCATCACTGTACAGTCTTTATTACGTGACCCAAATTTGATGCCGATAGGACCTTGTTCTCCCCATGAAAATTCAAAAGACTGACAAATTTAGCCAGGCTCCACTTTGGGCCTTCAGTGATCTTCCACATTCTCATTTGTACCATGTAAAATGCTTTTTGGCTGCCAATCAGTGATCTTTGAACCCAGGCCCACCAAATTTGACTCAGTAGATGTCCTGACACCCCTCTACAATAATATTGACATGAAAAGTACCTCAGACCATCGGTAGAGTTAATTGCTTTTCTCAAAATAACCTCCGCAGTATGGCCTTAGATCCATTAGACCCAAGGGTTACAAGCTTGACTTTTGGACCATGCACTTTTTCACAATGTCACACAGAGCTCATTTTCAAATATGTCGTCGGGATTGTTGAGCCGAGTAGAACGATGTCAGTTTGGTGTCAGTCGGCCTCGCGCTTTTCTATAGGCGGAGCCTCGAGCAGCGCCGTTTTCATAAACAAAGCCCGTGAAATCGTCAAACATGAACCAAATGACTTGAAATTCACAACTCTACCACAAAAACAGAATTAGAAACGTTTTCTAAAATATCATGCTTGTAGCACTTGAGGAACTCTACTTAGCTTTCCGAAGGTCATTTTGAAAAATGGTCAATAACATGGTTATCAGCATGGGTCACTTGCTTATCCTTTCAAATTTGGTACATATCAGACCTTTTTCTGTTCATTAAGTTCAGGAAAAGACTGACAAATTGATTTTCCGCCAAAAAAAAATTACAAATTTACATCTATATTGCATGGCAGCATTGATTCATTCTCTTTTCTGCTCCCATTTTTTACCCAAAGGAATTAAGACATGGCAATCACATATGTCCATCACTGTACAGTCTTTATTACGTGACCCAAATTTGATGACGATAGGACCTTGTTCTCCCCATGAAAATTCAAAAAAGACTGACAAATTTAGCCAGGCTCCACTTTGGGCCTTCAGTGATCTTCCACATTCTCATTTGTACCATGTAAAATGCTTTTTGGCTGCCAATCAGTGATAATTGAACCCAGGCCCACCAAATTTGACTCAGTAGATGTCCTGACACCCCTCTACAATAATATTGACATGAAAAGTACCTCAGACCATCGGTAGAGTTAATTGCTTTTCTCAAAATAACCTCCGCAGTATGGCCTTAGATCCATTAGACCCAAGGGTTACAAGCTTGACTTTTGGACCATGCACTTTTTCACAATGTCACACAGAGCTCATTTTCAAATATGTCGTCGGGATTGTTGAGCCGAGTAGAACGATGTCAGTTTGGTGTCAGTCGGCCTCGCGCTTTTCTATAGGCGGAGCCTCGACCGAGCGCCGTTTTTCATAAACAAAGCCCCGTCAAATCGTCAAACATGAACCAAATGACTTGAAATTCACAACTCTACCACAAAAACAGAATTAGAAACGTTTTCTAAAATATCATGCTTGTAGCACTTGAGGAACTCTACTTATCTTCCCGAAGGTCATTTTGAAAAATGGTCAATAACATGGTTATCAGCATGGGTCACTTGCTTACCCTTTCAAATTTGGTACATATCAGACCTCTATCTACCTTAGTCTGCGGAAGCCACTCACTTGGAAGTTGGAAGTTGGAAGTTAGAATGTGATAATTGTAGGGTCAAAAAGTGTATTTTAACAGATAAAATGGCATAGAAATCATTAAATCCCATCTTAAACCTAATACACCTTTATATACCTTAATCTTCGTAATTTTAAAATATGGAGAAAAATATGGAGAAAAATATGGAGAAAAATATGGAGAAAAATATGGCAGAAAAAAATGTGATAATTATATGGTCAAAAGTGTAATTTGACAGGAAAAATGGCATAGAAAACCTTAAATCCCATCTTAAACCTAATACACCTTTATATACCTTAATCTGCGTAATTTTAAAATATGGAAGAAAATATGGAGAAAAATATGGAGAAAAATATGGAGAAAAATATGGAGAAAAATATGGCAGAAAAATATGGGTTGTTTTCAATGTGATAATTATATGGTCAAAAAGTGTAATTTGACAGGAAAAATGGCATAGAAAACCTTAAATCCCATCTTAAACCTAATACACCTTTATATACCTTAATCTGCGTAATTTTAAAATATGGAAGAAAATATGGAGAAAAATATGGAGAAAAATATGGAGAAAAATATGGAGAAAAATATCTCAGAAAAATATGGGTTGTTTTCAATGTGATAATTATATGGTCAAAAAGTGTAATTTGACAGGAAAAATGGCATAGAAATCATGTCAACTTGGGATGGTTTGAAGCCCCCGTCGCCAAGGAAACGGCGCGGTTTCGGGGGGCGCCTGCTTTCCCATTGAGGAGGCAGGATGCGATGGTTTGAAACCCCCGTCGCCAAAGGAAGCGGGCGTGGTTTCCCGCCAAATTTATTTTCCAAAATTATATCTATATTGCATGGCAACAATGATTCATTCTCTTTTCTGCTCCCATTTTTACCCAAAGGAATTAAGACATGGCAATCACATATGCGCATCACTGTAGAGTCTTTATTACGTGACCCAAATTTGATGCCGATAGGACCTTGTTCTCCCCATGAAAATTCAAAAAAGACTGACAAATTGATTTTCCCGCCAAAAAAAAATTACAAATTTACATCTATATTGCATGGCAGCATTGATTCATTCTCTTTTCTGCTCCCATTTTTTTACCCAAAGGAATTAAGACATGGCAATCACATATGGCCATCACTGTAGAGTCTTTATTACGTGACTCAAATTTGATGCCGATAGGACCTTGTTCTCCCCATGAAAACTCAAAAAAGACTGACAAATTGATTTTCCCGCCAAAAAAATTCTTCCAAATTTACATTTATATTGCATGGCAGCATTGATTCATTCTCTTTTCTGCTCGCATTTTTGACTCAAAGGAATTAAGATGCACCTGTCACTATATGCACCTGTCACTACACGCACCTGTCACTACACACACCTGCCACTACAGCACCTGCCACTTCTTACTTACTTGCACCTGTCACTACAAGCACCTGTCAGTACAAGCACCTGTCACTACAAGCACCTGTCACTACAAGCACCTGTCACTACATGCACCTGCCACTACAGCACTTGTCACTACATTTACCTGCCACTACACACACCTGCCACTACACACACCTGCCACTACAGGCACCTGCCAAATTGATTTTCCCACCAAAAAGTCTTCCATATTTATCTAGCGCCTGCTTTCCCATTGAGGAGGCAAGATGCGATGGTTTGAATCCCCGTCGCCAAAAAAGCGGCATTTTTTTATTCCAAAATTATATCTATATTGCATGGCAGTAGTGATTTATTCTCTTTTCTGCTCCCATTTTTTACCCAAAGGAATTAAGACATGGCAATCACATATGTGCATCACTGTAGAGTCTTTATTAACTGACCCAAATTTGATGCCGATAGGACCTTGTTCTCCCCATGAAAACTCAAAAGACTGACAAATTGATTTTCCGCCAAAAAATTCTTCCAAATTTACATTTATATTGCATGGCAGCATTGATTCATTCTCTTTTCTGCTCGCATTTTTGACTCAAAGGAATTAAGATGCACCTGTCACTATATGCACCTGTCACTACACGCACCTGTCACTACACACACCTGCCACTACAGCACCTGCCACTTCTTACTTACTTGCACCTGTCACTACAAGCACCTGTCACTACAAGCACCTGTCACTACATGCACCTGCCACTACAGCACTTATCACTACATTTACCTGCCACTACACACACCTGCCACTACACACACCTGCCACTACAGGCAGCTGCCAAATTGATTTTCCCACCAAAAAGTCTTCCATATTTATCTAGCGCCTGCTTTCCCATTGAGGAGGCAAGATGCGATGGTTTGAATCCCCGTCGCCAAAAAAGCGGCATGGTTTTTATTCCAAAATTATATCTATATTGCATGGCAGTAGTGATTTATTCTCTTTTCTGCTCCCATTTTTTACCCAAAGGAATTAAGACATGGCAATCACATATGTGCATCACTGTAGAGTCTTTATTAACTGACCCAAATTTGATGCCGATAGGACCTTGTTCTCCCCATGAAAATTCAAAAGACTGACAAATTGATTTTCCCGCCAAAAAATTCTTCCAAATTTACATTTATATTGCATGGCAGCATTGATTCATTCTCTTTTCTGCTCGCATTTTTGACTCAAAGGAATTAAGATGCACCTGTCACTATATGCACCTGTCACTACACGCACCTGTCACTACACACACCTGCCACTACAGCACCTGCCACTTCTTACTTACTTGCACCTGTCACTACAAGCACCTGTCAGTACAAGCACCTGTCACTACAAGCACCTGTCACTACAAGCACCTGTCACTACATGCACCTGCCACTACAGCACTTGTCACTACATTTACCTGCCACTACACACACCTGCCACTACACACACCTGCCACTACAGGCACCTGCCAAATTGATTTTCCCACCAAAAAGTCTTCCATATTTATCTAGCGCCTGCTTTCCCATTGAGGAGGCAAGATGCGATGGTTTGAATCCCCGTCGCCAAAAACGGCATTTTTTTATTCCAAAATTATATCTATATTGCATGGCAGTAGTGATTTATTCTCTTTTCTGCTCCCATTTTTTACCCAAAGGAATTAAGACATGGCAATCACATATGTGCATCACTGTAGAGTCTTTATTAACTGACCCAAATTTGATGCCGATAGGACCTTGTTCTCCCATGAAAATTCAAAAGACTGACAAATTGATTTTCCCGCCAAAAAAAATTCTTCCAAATTTACATTTATATTGCATGGCAGCATTGATTCATTCTCTTTTCTGCTCGCATTTTTGACTCAAAGGAATTAAGACATGGCAATCACATATGCGCATCACTGTAGAGTCTTTATTACGTGACCCAAATTTGATGACGATTGGACCTTGTTCTCCCCATGAAAATTCAAAAAGACTGACAAATTTAGCCAGGCTCCACTTTGGGCCTTCAGTGATCTTCCACATTCTCATTTGTACCATGTAAAATGCTTTTTGGCTGCCAATCAGTGATCTTTGAACCCAGGCCCACCAAATTTGACTCAGTAGATGTCCTGACACCCCTCTACAATAATATTGACATGAAAAGTACCTCAGACCATCGGTAGAGTTAATTGCTTTTCTCAAAATAACCTCCGCAGTATGGCCTTAGATCCATTAGACCCAAAGGTTGCAAGCATGACTTTTAGACCATGCACTTTTTCACAATGTCGCACAGAGCTCATTTTCAAATATGTCTTCAGGATTGTTGAGCCGAGTAGAGCGATGTCATTTTGGTGTCTGTCGGCCTCGCGCTTTTCTATAGGCGGAGCCTCGAGCAGCGCCGTTTTCATAAACAAAGCCCCGTCAAATCGTCAAACATGAACCAAATGACTTGAAATTCACAACTCTACCACAAAAACAGAATTAGAAACGTTTTCTAAAATATCATGCTTGTAGCACTTGAGGAACTCTACTTATCTTCCCGAAGGTCATTTTGAAAAATGGTCAATAACATGGTTATCAGCATGGGTCACTTGCTTACCCTTTCAAATTTGGTACATATCAGACCTCTATCTACCTTAGTCTGCGGAAGCCACTCACTTGGAAGTTGGAAGTTGGAAGTTAGAATGTGATAATTGTAGGGTCAAAAGTGTATTTTAACAGATAAAATGGCATAGAAATCATTAAATCCATCTTAAACCTAATACACCTTTATATACCTTAATCTTCGTAATTTTAAAATATGGAGAAAAATATGGAGAAAAATATGGAGAAAAATATGGAGAAAAATATGGAGAAAAATATGGCAGAAAAAAATGTGATAATTATATGGTCAAAAAGTGTAATTTGACAGGAAAAATGGCATAGAAAACCTTAAATCCCATCTTAAACCTAATACACCTTTATATACCTTAATCTGCGTAATTTTAAAATATGGAAGAAAATATGGAGAAAAATATGGAGAAAAATATGGAGAAAAATATGGAGAAAAATATGGCAGAAAAATATGGGTTGTTTTCAATGTGATAATTATATGGTCAAAAAGTGTAATTTGACAGGAAAAATGGCATAGAAAACCTTAAATCCCATCTTAAACCTAATACACCTTTATATACCTTAATCTGCGTAATTTTAAAATATGGAAGAAAATATGGAGAAAAATATGGAGAAAAATATGGAGAAAAATATGGAGAAAAATATGGAGAAAAATATGGGTTGTTTTCAATGTGATAATTATATGGTCAAAAAGTGTAATTTGACAGGAAAAATGGCATAGAAATCATGTCAACTTGGGATGGTTTGAAGCCCCCGTCGCCAAGGAAACGGCGCGGTTTCGGGGGGCGCCTGCTTTCCCATTGAGGAGGCAGGATGCGATGGTTTGAAACCCCCGTCGCCAAAGGAAACGGCGTGGTTTCCATAAATTTATTTTCCAAAATTATATCTATATTGCATGGCAACAATGATTCATTCTCTTTTCTGCTCCCATTTTTTTACCCAAAGGAATTAAGACATGGCAATCACATATGCGCATCACTGTAGAGTCTTTATTACGTGACTCAAATTTGATGCCGATAGGACCTTGTTCTCCCCATGAAAACTCAAAAAAGACTGACAAATTGATTTTCCGCCAAAAATTCTTCCAAATTTACATTTATATTGCATGGCAGCATTGATTCATTCTCTTTTCTGCTCGCATTTTTGACTCAAAGGAATTAAGATGCACCTGTCACTATATGCACCTGTCACTACACGCACCTGTCACTACACACACCTGCCACTACAGCACCTGCCACTTCTTACTTACTTGCACCTGTCACTACAAGCACCTGTCACTACAAGCACCTGTCACTACATGCACCTGCCACTACAGCACTTGTCACTACATTTACCTGCCACTACACACACCTGCCACTACACACACCTGCCACTACAGGCAGCTGCCAAATTGATTTTCCCACCAAAAAGTCTTCCATATTTATCTAGCGCCTGCTTTCCCATTGAGGAGGCAAGATGCGATGGTTTGAATCCCCCGTCGCCAAAAAAACGGCATGGTTTTTATTCCAAAATTATATCTATATTGCATGGCAGTAGTGATTTATTCTCTTTTCTGCTCCCATTTTTACCCAAAGGAATTAAGACATGGCAATCACATATGTGCATCACGGTAGAGTCTTTACTAACCGACCCAAAATAGATGCCGCTAGGACCTGGTTCTCCCCATGAAAATTCAAAAGACTGACAAATTGATTTTCCCGCCAAAAAAAATTACAAATTTACATCTATATTGCATGGCAGCATTGATTCATTCTCTTTTCTGCTCCCATTTTTTACCCAAAGGAATCAAGACATGGCAATCACATATGTCCATCACTGTACAGTCTTTATTACGTGACTCAAATTTGATGCCGATAGGACCTTGTTCTCCCCATGAAAATTCAAAAGACTGACAAATTGATTTTCCCGCCAAAAAAATTCTTCCAAATTTACATCTATATTGCATGGCAGCATTGATTCATTCTCTTTTCTGCTTGCATTTTTTACCCAAAGGAATTAAGATGCACCTGTCACTATATGCACCTGTCACTACACGCACCTGTCACTACACACACCTGCCACTACAGCACCTGCCACTTCTTACTTACTTGCACCTGTCACTACAAGCACCTGTCACTACAAGCACCTGTCAATACATGCACCTGTCACTACATGCACCTGCCACTACAGCACTTGTCACTACATTTACCTGCCACTACACACACCTGCCACTACACACACCTGCCACTACAGGCACCTGCCAAATTGATTTTCCCACCAAAAGTCTTCCATATTTATCTAGCGCCTGCTTTCCCATTGAGGAGGCAAGATCGATGGTTTGAATCCCCCGTCGCCAAAAAAACGGCATTTTTTTTAATTCCAAAATTATATCTATATTGCATGGCAGTAGTGATTTATTCTCTTTTCTGCTCCCATTTTTTTACCCAAAGGAATTAAGACATGGCAATCACATATGTGCATCACTGTAGAGTCTTTATTAACTGACCCAAATTTGATGCCGATAGGACCTTGTTCTCCCCATGAAAATTCAAAAAAGACTGACAAATTGATTTTCCCGCCAAAAAAATTCTTCCAAATTTACATCTATATTGCATGGCAGCATTGATTCATTCTCTTTTCTGCTCCCATTTTTTTACCCAAAGGAATTAAGACATGGCAATCACATATGTCCATCACTGTACAGTCTTTATTACGTGACCCAAATTTGATGCCGATAGGACTTTGTTCTCCCCATGAAAATTAAAAAAAGATTGACAAATTGATTTTCCCGCCAAAAAAAATCTTCCAAATTTACATCTATATTGCATGGCAGCATTGATTCATTCTCTTTTCTGCTCCCATTTTTTACCCAAAGGAATTAAGACATGGCAATCACATATGTCCATCACTGTACAGTCTTGATTACGTGACCCAAATTTGATGCCGATAGGACCTTGTTCTCCCCATGAAAATTCAAAAGACTGACAAATTTAGCCAGGCTCCACTTTGGGCCTTCAGTGATCTTCCACATTCTCATTTGTACCATGTAAAATGCTTTTTGGCTGCCAATCAGTGATCTTTGAACCCAGGCCCACCAAATTTGACTCAGTAGATGTCCTGACACCCCTCTACAATAATATTGACATGAAAAGTACCTCAGACCATCGGTAGAGTTAATTGCTTTTCTCAAAATAACCTCCGCAGTATGGCCTTAGATCCATTAGACCCAAGGGTTACAAGCTTGACTTTTGGACCATGCACTTTTTCACAATGTCACACAGAGCTCATTTTCAAATATGTCGTCGGGATTGTTGAGCCGAGTAGAACGATGTCAGTTTGGTGTCCAGTCGGCCTCGCGCTTTTCTATAGGCGGAGCCTCGAGCAGCGCCGTTTTCATAAACAAAGCCCGTGAAATCGTCAAACATGAACCAAATGACTTGAAATTCACAACTCTACCACAAAAACAGAATTAGAAACGTTTTCTAAAATATCATGCTTGTAGCACTTGAGGAACTCTACTTAGCTTTCGAAGGTCATTTTGAAAAATGGTCAATAACATGGTTATCAGCATGGGTCACTTGCTTATCCTTTCAAATTTGGTACATATCAGACCTTTTTCTGTTCATTAAGTTCAGGAAAAGACTGACAAATTGATTTTCCCGCCAAAAAAAAATTTACAAATTTACATCTATATTGCATGGCAGCATTGATTCATTCTCTTTTCTGCTCCCATTTTTTTACCCAAAGGAATTAAGACATGGCAATCACATATGTCCATCACTGTACAGTCTTTATTACGTGACCCAAATTTGATGACGATAGGACCTTGTTCTCCCCATGAAAATTCAAAAGACTGACAAATTTAGCCAGGCTCCACTTTGGGCCTTCAGTGATCTTCCACATTCTCATTTGTACCATGTAAAATGCTTTTTGGCTGCCAATCAGTGATAATTGAACCCAGGCCCACCAAATTTGACTCAGTAGATGTCCTGACACCCCTCTACAATAATATTGACATGAAAAGTACCTCAGACCATCGGTAGAGTTAATTGCTTTTCTCAAAATAACCTCCGCAGTATGGCCTTAGATCCATTAGACCCAAGGGTTACAAGCTTGACTTTTGGACCATGCACTTTTTCACAATGTCACACAGAGCTCATTTTCAAATATGTCGTCGGGATTGTTGAGCCGAGTAGAACGATGTCAGTTTGGTGTCAGTCGGCCTCGCGCTTTTCTATAGGCGGAGCCTCGAACGAGCGCCGTTTTTCATAAACAAAGCCCCGTCAAATCGTCAAACATGAACCAAATGACTTGAAATTCACAACTCTACCACAAAAACAGAATTAGAAACGTTTTCTAAAATATCATGCTTGTAGCACTTGAGGAACTCTACTTATCTTCCCGAAGGTCATTTTGAAAAATGGTCAATAACATGGTTATCAGCATGGGTCACTTGCTTACCCTTTCAAATTTGGTACATATCAGACCTCTATCTACCTTAGTCTGCGGAAGCCACTCACTTGGAAGTTGGAAGTTGGAAGTTAGAATGTGATAATTGTAGGGTCAAAAGTGTATTTTAACAGATAAAATGGCATAGAAATCATTAAATCCCATCTTAAACCTAATACACCTTTATATACCTTAATCTTCGTAATTTTAAAATATGGAGAAAAATATGGAGAAAAATATGGAGAAAAATATGGAGAAAAATATGGCAGAAAAAATGTGATAATTATATGGTCAAAAAGTGTAATTTGACAGGAAAAATGGCATAGAAAACCTTAAATCCCATCTTAAACCTAATACACCTTTATATACCTTAATCTGCGTAATTTTAAAATATGGAAGAAAATATGGAGAAAAATATGGAGAAAAATATGGAGAAAAATATGGAGAAAAATATGGCAGAAAAATATGGGTTGTTTTCAATGTGATAATTATATGGTCAAAAGTGTAATTTGACAGGAAAAATGGCATAGAAAACCTTAAATCCCATCTTAAACCTAATACACCTTTATATACCTTAATCTGCGTAATTTTAAAATATGGAAGAAAATATGGAGAAAAATATGGAGAAAAATATGGAGAAAAATATGGAGAAAAATATCTCAGAAAAATATGGGTTGTTTTCAATGTGATAATTATATGGTCAAAAAGTGTAATTTGACAGGAAAAATGGCATAGAAATCATGTCAACTTGGGATGGTTTGAAGCCCCCGTCGCCAAGGAAACGGCGCGGTTTCGGGGGGCGCCTGCTTTCCCATTGAGGAGGCAGGATGCGATGGTTTGAAACCCCCGTCGCCAAGGAAACGGCGTGGTTTCCCGCCAAATTTATTTTCCAAAATTATATCTATATTGCATGGCAACAATGATTCATTCTCTTTTCTGCTCCCATTTTTTTACCCAAAGGAATTAAGACATGGCAATCACATATGCGCATCACTGTAGAGTCTTTATTACGTGACCCAAATTTGATGCCGATAGGACCTTGTTCTCCCCATGAAAATTCAAAAAAGACTGACAAATTGATTTTCCCGCCAAAAAAAAATTACAAATTTACATCTATATTGCATGGCAGCATTGATTCATTCTCTTTTCTGCTCCCATTTTTTTACCCAAAGGAATTAAGACATGGCAATCACATATGCGCATCACTGTAGAGTCTTTATTACGTGACTCAAATTTGATGCCGATAGGACCTTGTTCTCCCCATGAAAACTCAAAAAAGACTGACAAATTGATTTTCCCGCCAAAAAATTCTTCCAAATTTACATTTATATTGCATGGCAGCATTGATTCATTCTCTTTTCTGCTCGCATTTTTGACTCAAAGGAATTAAGATGCACCTGTCACTATATGCACCTGTCACTACACGCACCTGTCACTACACACACCTGCCACTACAGCACCTGCCACTTCTTACTTACTTGCACCTGTCACTACAAGCACCTGTCAGTACAAGCACCTGTCACTACAAGCACCTGTCACTACAAGCACCTGTCACTACATGCACCTGCCACTACAGCACTTGTCACTACATTTACCTGCCACTACACACACCTGCCACTACACACACCTGCCACTACAGGCACCTGCCAAATTGATTTTCCCACCAAAAAGTCTTCCATATTTATCTAGCGCCTGCTTTCCCATTGAGGAGGCAAGATGCGATGGTTTGAATCCCCCGTCGCCAAAAAAAGCGGCATTTTTTTTTTATTCCAAAATTATATCTATATTGCATGGCAGTAGTGATTTATTCTCTTTTCTGCTCCCATTTTTTTACCCAAAGGAATTAAGACATGGCAATCACATATGTGCATCACTGTAGAGTATTTATTAACTGACCCAAATTTGATGCCGATAGGACCTTGTTCTCCCCATGAAAACTCAAAAAAGACTGACAAATTGATTTTCCCGCCTAAAAAATTCTTCCAAATTTACATTTATATTGCATGGCAGCATTGATTCATTCTCTTTTCTGCTCGCATTTTTGACTCAAAGGAATTAAGATGCACCTGTCACTATATGCACCTGTCACTACACGCACCTGTCACTACACACACCTGCCACTACAGCACCTGCCACTTCTTACTTACTTGCACCTGTCACTACAAGCACCTGTCACTACAAGCACCTGTCACTACATGCACCTGCCACTACAGCACTTATCACTACATTTACCTGCCACTACACACACCTGCCACTACACACACCTGCCACTACAGGCAGCTGCCAAATTGATTTTCCCACCAAAAAGTCTTCCATATTTATCTAGCGCCTGCTTTCCCATTGAGGAGGCAAGATGCGATGGTTTGAATCCCCGTCGCCAAAAAAACGGCATGGTTTTTATTCCAAAATTATATCTATATTGCATGGCAGTAGTGATTTATTCTCTTTTCTGCTCCCATTTTTTACCCAAAGGAATTAAGACATGGCAATCACATATGTGCATCACTGTAGAGTCTTTATTAACTGACCCAAATTTGATGCCGATAGGACCTTGTTCTCCCCATGAAAAATCAAAAAGACTGACAAATTGATTTTCCCGCCAAAAAATTCTTCCAAATTTACATTTATATTGCATGGCAGCATTGATTCATTCTCTTTTCTGCTCGCATTTTTGACTCAAAGGAATTAAGATGCACCTGTCACTATATGCACCTGTCACTACACGCACCTGTCACTACACACACCTGCCACTACAGCACCTGCCACTTCTTACTTACTTGCACCTGTCACTACAAGCACCTGTCAGTACAAGCACCTGTCACTACAAGCACCTGTCACTACAAGCACCTGTCACTACATGCACCTGCCACTACAGCACTTGTCACTACATTTACCTGCCACTACACACACCTGCCACTACACACACCTGCCACTACAGGCACCTGCCAAATTGATTTTCCCACCAAAAAGTCTTCCATATTTATCTAGCGCCTGCTTTCCCATTGAGGAGGCAAGATGCGATGGTTTGAATCCCCGTCGCCAAAAAAGCGGCATTTTTTATTCCAAAATTATATCTATATTGCATGGCAGTAGTGATTTATTCTCTTTTCTGCTCCCATTTTTTACCCAAAGGAATTAAGACATGGCAATCACATATGTGCATCACTGTAGAGTCTTTATTAACTGACCCAAATTTGATGCCGATAGGACCTTGTTCTCCCCATGAAAATTCAAAAGACTGACAAATTGATTTTCCGCCAAAAAATTCTTCCAAATTTACATTTATATTGCATGGCAGCATTGATTCATTCTCTTTTCTGCTCGCATTTTTGACTCAAAGGAATTAAGACATGGCAATCACATATGCGCATCACTGTAGAGTCTTTATTACGTGACCCAAATTTGATGACGATTGGACCTTGTTCTCCCCATGAAAATTCAAAAAGACTGACAAATTTAGCCAGGCTCCACTTTGGGCCTTCAGTGATCTTCCACATTCTCATTTGTACCATGTAAAATGCTTTTTGGCTGCCAATCAGTGATCTTTGAACCCAGGCCCACCAAATTTGACTCAGTAGATGTCCTGACACCCCTCTACAATAATATTGACATGAAAAGTACCTCAGACCATCGGTAGAGTTAATTGCTTTTCTCAAAATAACCTCCATAGTATGGCCTTAGATCCATTAGACCCAAAGGTTGCAAGCATGACTTTTAGACCATGCACTTTTTCACAATGTCGCACAGAGCTCATTTTCAAATATGTCTTCAGGATTGTTGAGCCGAGTAGAACGATGTCATTTTGGTGTCTGTCGGCCTCGCGCTTTTCTATAGGCGGAGCCTCGAGCAGCGCCGTTTTCATAAACAAAGCCCCGTCAAATCGTCAAACATGAACCAAATGACTTGAAATTCACAACTCTACCACAAAAACAGAATTAGAAACGTTTTCTAAAATATCATGCTTGTAGCACTTGAGGAACTCTACTTATCTTCCGAAGGTCATTTTGAAAAATGGTCAATAACATGGTTATCAGCATGGGTCACTTGCTTACCCTTTCAAATTTGGTACATATCAGACCTCTATCTACCTTAGTCTGCGGAAGCCACTCACTTGGAAGTTGGAAGTTGGAAGTTAGAATGTGATAATTGTAGGGTCAATAAGTGTATTTTAACAGATAAAATGGCATAGAAATCATTAAATCCCATCTTAAACCTAATACACCTTTATATACCTTAATCTTCGTAATTTTAAAATATGGAGAAAAATATGGAGAAAAATATGGAGAAAAATATGGAGAAAAATATGGAGAAAAATATGGCAGAAAAAAATGTGATAATTATATGGTCAAAAAGTGTAATTTGACAGGAAAAATGGCATAGAAAACCTTAAATCCCATCTTAAACCTAATACACCTTTATATACCTTAATCTGCGTAATTTTAAAATATGGAAGAAAATATGGAGAAAAATATGGAGAAAAATATGGAGAAAAATATGGAGAAAAATATGGCAGAAAAATATGGGTTGTTTTCAATGTGATAATTATATGGTCAAAAAGTGTAATTTGACAGGAAAAATGGCATAGAAAACCTTAAATCCCATCTTAAACCTAATACACCTTTATATACCTTAATCTGCGTAATTTTAAAATATGGAAGAAAATATGGAGAAAAATATGGAGAAAAATATGGAGAAAAATATGGAGAAAAATATGGAGAAAAATATGGGTTGTTTTCAATGTGATAATTATATGGTCAAAAAGTGTAATTTGACAGGAAAAATGGCATAGAAATCATGTCAACTTGGGATGGTTTGAAGCCCCCGTCGCCAAGGAAACGGCGCGGTTTCGGGGGGCGCCTGCTTTCCCATTGAGGAGGCAGGATGCGATGGTTTGAAACCCCCGTCGCCAAAGGAAGCGGGCGTGGTTTCCCGCCAAATTTATTTTCCAAAATTATATCTATATTGCATGGCAGCATTGATTCATTCTCTTTTCTGCTTGCATTTTTTACCCAAAGGAATTAAGACATGGCAATCACATATGCGCATCACTGTAGAGTCTTTATTACGTGACCCAAATTTGATGCCGATAGGACCTTGTTCTCCCCATGAAAATTCAAAAAAGACTGACAAATTGATTTTCCCGCCAAAAAAAAATTACAAATTTACATCTATATTGCATGGCAGCATTGATTCATTCTCTTTTCTGCTCCCATTTTTTTACCCAAAGGAATCAAGACATGGCAATCACATATGTCCATCACTGTACAGTCTTTATTACGTGACTCAAATTTGATGCCGATAGGACCTTGTTCTCCCCATGAAAATTCAAAAAAGACTGACAAATTGATTTTCCCGCCAAAAAAATTCTTCCAAATTTACATCTATATTGCATGGCAGCATTGATTCATTCTCTTTTCTGCTTGCATTTTTTACCCAAAGGAATTAAGATGCACCTGTCACTATATGCACCTGTCACTACACGCACCTGTCACTACACACACCTGCCACTACAGCACCTGCCACTTCTTACTTACTTGCACCTGTCACTACAAGCACCTGTCACTACAAGCACCTGTCAATACATGCACCTGTCACTACATGCACCTGCCACTACAGCACTTGTCACTACATTTACCTGCCACTACACACACCTGCCACTACACACACCTGCCACTACAGGCACCTGCCAAATTGATTTTCCCACCAAAAAGTCTTCCATATTTATCTAGCGCCTGCTTTCCCATTGAGGAGGCAAGATCGATGGTTTGAATCCCCGTCGCCAAAAAAAAACGGCATTTTTTTAATTCCAAAATTATATCTATATTGCATGGCAGTAGTGATTTATTCTCTTTTCTGCTCCCATTTTTACCCAAAGGAATTAAGACATGGCAATCACATATGTGCATCACTGTAGAGTCTTTATTAACTGACCCAAATTTGATGCCGATAGGACATTGTTCTCCCCATGAAAATTAAAAAAAGAATGACAAATTGATTTTCCCGCCAAAAAAATTCTTCCAAATTTACATCTATATTGCATGGCAGCATTGATTCATTCTCTTTTCTGCTCCCATTTTTTTACCCAAAGGAATTAAGACATGGCAATCACATATGTCCATCACTGTACAGTCTTTATTACGTGACCCAAATTTGATGCCGATAGGACTTTGTTCTCCCCATGAAAATTAAAAAAAGATTGACAAATTGATTTTCCGCCAAAAAAATCTTCCAAATTTACATCTATATTGCATGGCAGCATTGATTCATTCTCTTTTCTGCTCCCATTTTTTACCCAAAGGAATTAAGACATGGCAATCACATATGTCCATCACTGTACAGTCTTTATTACGTGACCCAAATTTGATGCCGATAGGACCTTGTTCTCCCCATGAAAATTCAAAAGACTGACAAATTTAGCCAGGCTCCACTTTGGGCCTTCAGTGATCTTCCACATTCTCATTTTGTACCATGTAAAATGCTTTTTGGCTGCCAATCAGTGATCTTTGAACCCAGGCCCACCAAATTTGACTCAGTAGATGTCCTGACACCCCTCTACAATAATATTGACATGAAAAGTACCTCAGACCATCGGTAGAGTTAATTGCTTTTCTCAAAATAACCTCCGCAGTATGGCCTTAGATCCATTAGACCCAAGGGTTACAAGCTTGACTTTTGGACCATGCACTTTTTCACAATGTCACACAGAGCTCATTTTCAAATATGTCGTCGGGATTGTTGAGCCGAGTAGAACGATGTCAGTTTGGTGTCAGTCGGCCTCGCGCTTTTCTATAGGCGGAGCCTCGAGCAGCGCCGTTTTTCATAAACAAAGCCCCGTGAAATCGTCAAACATGAACCAAATGACTTGAAATTCACAACTCTACCACAAAAACAGAATTAGAAACGTTT
>JAVCWC010000033.1:250000-285000 GCA_034769755.1 Odontamblyopus lacepedii
CCACTGCTGCAGGGGGAGGAGTAAAGGGGGCTGGGTTAAAGTGGTTGGTTGGGCCAGTTGATTGGCTGCGTCAACCGAGGTCTTGTATAATGGGCCGATGTCCTGTATAATGAGCTAAGAGCTCACTCAGCTCCCCCATAGGTTTGTATTGGTGTTTAAAGGAATGTAATTCCTTTTTTATTTCTGAAATGTATTTATGAATTTAATCCAAACTAGATGAACTTTTAATCTTTTTTTCTTTTTGGATTTTAAATTTTACCCTTTTTGGATTTCAGATTAAATTATTAACATTTATTAGCATTTAACTAATTTCTAAACTAATTTATTAAAGTTTTTTGAGTCCCAAATGTATTTTAACGTATGGCAATGCCCCTTGTTGTTCGGGTTAGGGGTTAGGGTTAAGGTTAGGGTTTGGGGTTAGGATAGGGTTAGAATTAGGGTTAAGGTTAGGGGTTAAGGTTAGGGCTAGGGGTTAGGGTTAAGGTTAGGGGTTAGGGTTAAGGTTAGGATTAGGGTTAGGGGTTAGGGTTAAGGTTAGGGGTTAGGGTTAAGGTTAGGATTAGGGTTAGGGGTTAGGGTTAAGGTTAGGGGTTAGGGTTAAGGTTAGGATTAGGGTTAGGGGTTAGGGTTAAGGTTAGGGGTTAGGGTTAAGGTTAGGATTAGGGTTAGGGGTTAGGGTTAAGGTTAGGGGTTAGGGTTAAGGTTAGGATTAGGGTTAGGGGTTAGGGTTAAGGTTAGGGGTTAGGGTTAAGGTTAGGATTAGGGTTAGGGGTTAGGGTTAAGGTTAGGGGTTAGGGTTTAGGGTTAAGGTTAGGATTAGGGTTAGGGCTAGGGGTTAGGGTTAGGGGTTGGGGTTAAGGTTAGGGGTTAGGGTTAGGGGTTAGGGTTAAGGTTAGGGTTAGGGTTAGGGTTAGGGTTAGGGTTAGGGGTTAGGGTTAGGGTTAGGGAGTTAGGAGTTAGGGTTAAGGTTAGGTTTAGGGTTAGGGGTTAGGGATAGGGTTAGGGTTAAGGTTAGGGGTTAGGGTTAGGGTTAAGGTTAGGATTAGGGTTAGGGGTTAGGGTTAAGGTTAGGGGTTAGGGTTAAGGTTAGGGGTTAGGGTTAGGGTTAAGGTTAGGGTTAGGGGTTAGGGTTAAGGTTAGGGGTTAGGGTTAAGGTTAGGGGTTAGGGCTCAAAGGGTTAAGTTGGAATCAATTCAGTCCCCTAGGATGTTTTGTGTCTAACCGAGACACCCATTTTCTTTGTGTCTCCCGCCTCTCCTTTTCTGTCCAGAAAATATTACTCTGAAGTCCCGCCACTCTCACAGAATGCACACCATGTGAAATAAAATGTGAAATTAAAAAGGATGGAGGTCTATTGCCCCCTGAGGGATTGTTCAGGCACAACATGATGTTCCGTTTGTGTTGGAGCATACAAATAGTCAGTGAGTTTTTTGTAGCTCCCACATATTGTGTCCCACATTGTGCACAGAAAATCAAATAGACACAATTGTATGTGTATGAGGTAAATAATTGAGTGATTTTGAAAATGTCCTGTGTGGTTCTGTTGTAAATGTACTGTTTGTGTGTTAGCACTCCCTCTAACAAATGTGGTCTAGGGACATATTGGGGGGTCTGAGTTTCGCTCTCACCAAAATGTTTTTTAAATTATTGCCCTTTCTATAGGCTGAAATCAGCCCATGTTGAGATAATAAACCCTGTTTAAGAATTAACTCCTTGTAATTTTTCCTTAGGGCATGCTGCACTCTAGTGGACATGGTCGAGAAGGCAGTTATCAGGGGAATGATTTCTTTTTGGTGTTCCTTGCTGTTTGCTTTATTGAAGTTTTTTAAACATTCTCTTAAAAAGGATCTTTGATAACCCCTTCTCCTGAGGGCCTGGAATAACGTTTTGCCTGCCTGCTTGAAGTCCGAATGTTGTGTGCATATGCGTTTGAACCGAATTAATTGTGATTTGATTAGTCCTTTAAATGTGTGTTTGGGGTGGAAACTAGATTTATACAGCAGGGCATGCGTGTCGGTGAGTTTAAAATAAACCTTAGTGTCTAATGTTTGGTGAGTGTGAAACTGGTGTCCTTTATAAATGGTGGTGTCAAAAATCAATTGAGTCCTGTGAAAATGTGTGTTTGAGGGTAATAGAGGAATCATGTGTATTCAAGATATGAAAAAATGTTTTAAAATCTTCCTCTGAGTGGGTCCAAATCCCAAATATGTCATCCAGGTATCTAAGGTACAGTAGTGGTTTTAAAGGGCACTTTTTCAGGGCCTTTTCTTCCCAATCTGCCATGAAAATGTTGGCATAAGCCGGTGCAAATTTTTTGCCCATTGCTGTCCCCTTAATCTGTAAATAGAATTCTCCTTCAAATTCAAAATCATTCCTGGTCAGATTGATTTCTAATAATTGGAGTATTTCGGGTCTGGTCTTTTGGGGTCGGGGTATTTTAGGAAAATGTCTGCCACTGTCCTAATGCCTGCCTGAATGTCTATGTTTGTGTAAAGGGAATCCACATCTATGGTGAAGAATGAAGCGTGCAAAGGAATAGTCATGGTGCTGATGAGAGAGATGAAATGATATGTGTCCTTGATGTATGCTGGGTGTCGTGTGGACAAAGGGGTGAGGAAGGAGTCAATGTACGCGGCTGTGTGGTACGTCTCACTGTTGCAGTCGGATACTATTGGACGTCCGGGAGGTATGTGGAATGGGAGGGACCACTTTTCTGGGTCTTTGTGAATCTTGGGGAGCATGTAAAATCTCCTGGCCCTGGGGTTGGTGTCGCCCCTGAGGTACACTCTCTGTTTGTCTGTAATATAGTGTTTGGTGTGTAGGTTGTCCACAATTTGGTGTATGAAGGGTACTGTTTTGTAAAAAATGGGGGTGTCCAATTTAACATAATATGTGCTGTCCTTTAGTTGACGTAGACCCTCCCAGACATACTGCTCCCTGTCCATTACCACCACTGCACTACCCTTATCTGCTGGTTTGATGACCAGCTGTGTGTTCCAAATCAGACTCTGAAGGGCTTCACATTCAGCAGGGGATAAGTTAGGCCGCTCTCTCATTAGACCAAATTGTGCATTAAAATCATGCATGTCCTTTTTGATAAGGACCCGGATCTCTGGTGGCAGTTGGTCCCAGGATGGTGACCACTCAGAGGGCAACTCAAATGAATTTCGGACCTGTGGGGTGGGTTGTCCGTTAAAGAAAAGGGCTAACTTAATTTTTTTATGGTAATTTTGAATATCCCATTGCAATTGTTGTTTTTGATTTTTGGTGGTTTTGGATGAGTCGGGACAAATGTGAGTCCTTTATCCAGAAGCCTCAGTTGAGAGTCAGTTAATTTAACTCTCTCTGTCAGCACCACAACATTCGGGGCCTACAGGTTGTAGGGTCTGCTTGCCCGTGACCATTAACTTTGGGGGGCCATTAAGTTTAAATGCTGGCACCAGTGTTCCAGCATGGCATTGGCTGTCTCTCTGGTCCAGTGGATGTCATCATGTTCTGTGTTAAAGAGATGCCTGGGGAGCAGAGGAGAAATGGCACGTACTGCGCCATATATTCGTTCAAGGACCTCAGACTTGTTTTCTCCTGAAGTGTTAAGTTGGTGGAATAGTTGACCAGTGGCACCCAGAGCTGCGCAAGGGAATCTCCTCCTAGCGGTGCTCACAGCTGCTCGCATCTGTTTTATGGAGGTCTCCTTTGCCTTCTGCCCCCTGCTGTTGAGACCAGCCAACACTATTTTCTCCACCTAGTGAACACTAAGGCATTTGCCAAAAGAGACTGGGCATGTCGGAAATTTGCCCCGAAACTGTCTATTTGGAGGTCCTCCACCTCATATAGTGGGATCCGTGCCAGATTGGAGTCCCCGATAATAAGAAACTTCTTATTCACAGTCAGACCCCAGTCAATCAATTTTTTGTGCGTATTGATGTGTCTTGTGACTGTATATTTATTTCGCACTGGGGAGCAGAGAGAGGCGAGAGAGCTCTGCATCCGACTGTAGTCCCCAGTCTTTTCGGCTAAGGTCTCCAAGTGGGAGTAATCAGGTTGATCTGGTTGATCCGCCCGGTGAACCTGGACTGGAGCTAAAATGGGAGATGGGTCCCGGGTGCTATTCTCCCCCTCCAATATCTGGAAAGACACAAGAGGAGGCTGTGGGACACCGGGGGGAGGAGGAGGGGGAGGAGGAGGGGGAGGAGGAAGGCTCCAGAAGAGGGTTTTTTCCTTTTCTGTCCTGAATTTGTGTCCAGTTGGTGTTCTATTTCACTATCGAAGTGTTCAGAGGGGCAAACCACTGGGTTTCGAAAGTGGGCTCTACGTAGGGCTCTTTTCTCCAGAGGAGGATTCTGAGGAGTGGAGTGCTCCAGAGGAGGATTGTGAGGAAGGGACTTCTCCAGAAGGGACTTCTCTGGTTCTTTTTTTGTATTGTTACCCTGGTGTTCGTGTGGAATGGTCATTGTAGAAACAGTGACCATCGTGATCTGTGGAGTCTGGGGCACGTCCTGTAATGATCTGTCATGGCTCACTGGGGACGTGGGGGGTTCTGGTGACGTGTGAAGCTCCTGTGTGGGTGCTTGTGCCACATTCCCCTGGGTTTGAGTTCCCTGGTTCCCCCCAGATGTACCCTGTTCTCCCGAGCCCAACCTGGATCTGAGGACTGTCTCAGTCTCCTCTATTACCTCCTGCGTGATATGGGGAACATTCTTCCTGGCCCACCTGACCGCTATCATGAATGCATGGGACCAATTTGTGGGAGAGTCCTGTATAAGTTCTGCCAGGATCCTTTCCATATGCATTTCATAGTGCTCCTTTAAGATGATCAGTGTGGTATGGCCCCAGTTTTTAGCATTCCCCACGATTAGATCACTTGTCTGAGGACTAGGTAGTGCAGGTTTTATCATAGCGCACAGGTTATCCACCATGCGCCTGATCATAGCCGGTTCCCTCACTCCCGCCCCAGGGGAAACTTTACGCAGATGGTGCATAGTTCTGAGAAGGGAGTGCAGTTTTTTGATCAATAATGACAGTTCTCTGTCCGCAGGTTGATAGGGATTACGTGCGTGGTGTTGTCGTGGAACCGTCCTGGTTCCGCATCCCTCCACGCGTGCTACCCGGTCCGGAGATTCCCCGCGCGGAGCTGGACCCGCTCGGGGCCTGCGCCGTGTTCGCTCCCGCTGGGGAGGACCGTGGCCCGGGGGAGAAGCGGAGGGGCGTCTTCGTGGGACCCGCTGGGGTAGCAGAGGGGCAAGGCCCCGTGGAATGGACTCTGCGCGGGGCATGCGCCACGGCCGATTCCGTGTAGGAGAGGCCGCGCGGCGTCTTCGAGGGAGGCGCTGGGGCAGCGGAGCCACAGCACCAACGCGAGCTACGCCCCCGCGGCCCTGACGAACCACCGAGGCGTAGGACGGACGCGATGGCCCGGGGAACCGGGAACCATCGACACAAGGGGGCACTGGCATGTTAGGAGCAGAGTTTGGGGCCCGCCTCCCGGAGGAGATGGGCAAAGCACGGGCCCTCGCTAGGCCGATGGAACGCTGTGCTCCGCTGCTTTGGAGCCGAGTAGGCCGGGCACCTCGTTGCGGTGTCCGGCCCCGGGCTCGCTGGGCTGGGCGCCGGTAGCGAACCTGAGTCCAGCCTGGCATGTTAATCGTTCAATAAAAGTATATATATATTTTTTGTCTTTTTGTTTTTTTATGAAAATAAAGCTAAAAAATGAAAGACTTTAAAAATAAACTAAAACAAAATCTTTTAAAGAGCTCAAAAAATTGTGCCTTTTCACGACGTTTCGACTAGTTTTCTAGTCTTCTTCAGGTGAAGGCACAATATAAAATGGTGTGAAAGTTATAAGTTCTGGAGAGAGTTGTGTCTCGTTGTACGGTCAAAAGGATTATGAGAAAAGGAGAGGGTTGCCTGGGCAAGTCCCACTGCTGCAGGGGGAGGAGTAAAGGGGGCTGGGTTAAAGTGGTTGGTTGGGCCAGTTGATTGGCTGCGTCAACCGAGGTCTTGTATAATGGGCCGATGTCCTGTATAATGAGCTAAGAGCTCACTCAGCTCCCCCATAGGTTTGTATTGGTGTTTAAAGGAATGTAATTCCTTTTTTATTTCTGAAATGTATTTATGAATTTAATCCAAACTAGATGAACTTTTAATCTTTTTTTCTTTTTGGATTTTAAATTTTACCCTTTTTGGATTTCAGATTAAATTATTAACATTTATTAGCATTTAACTAATTTCTAAACTAATTTATTAAAGTTTTTTGAGTCCCAAATGTATTTTAACGTATGGCAATGCCCCTTGTTGTTCGGGTTAGGGGTTAGGGTTAAGGTTAGGGTTTGGGGTTAGGATAGGGTTAGAATTAGGGTTAGAATTAGGGTTAAGGTTAGGGGTTAAGGTTAGGGCTAGGGGTTAGGGTTAAGGTTAGGGGTTAGGGTTAAGGTTAGGATTAGGGTTAGGGGTTAGGGTTAAGGTTAGGGGTTAGGGTTAAGGTTAGGATTAGGGTTAGGGGTTAGGGTTAAGGTTAGGGGTTAGGGTTCAGGGTAGGATTAGGGTTAGGGCTAGGGGTTAGGGTTAGGGGTTAGGGTTAAGGTTAGGATTAGGGTTAGGGGTTAGGATTAAGGTTAGGGTTAGGGTTAAGGTTAGGATTAGGGTTAGGGGTTAGGGTTAAGGTTAGGGGTTAGGGTTAAGGTTAGGATTAGGGTTAGGGGTTAGGGTTAAGGTTAGGGTTAGGGGTTAGGGTTAAGGTTAGGATTAGGGTTAGGGCTAGGGGTTAGGGTTAGGGGTTGGGGTTAAGGTTAGGGGTTAGGGTTAGGGTTAAGGTTAGGGTTAGGGTTAGGAGTTAGGGTTAAGGTTAGGGGTTAGGGTTAGGGTTGGGGGTTAGGAGTTAGGAGTTAAGGTTAGGATTAGGGTTAGGGAGTTAGGGTTATGGTTAGGATTAGGGTTAGGGGTTAGGGTTAGGGTTAAGGTTAGGATTAGGGTTAGGGGTTAGGGTTAAGGTTAGGGGTTAGGGTTAAGGTTAGGGGTTAGGGTTAAGGTTAGGGTTAGGGGTTAGGGTTAAGGTTAGGGGTTAGGGTTAAGGTTAGGGGTTAGGGCTCAAAGGGTTAAGTTGGAATCAATTCAGTCCCCTAGGATGTTTTGTGTCTAACCGAGACACCCATTTTCTTTGTGTCTCCCGCCTCTCCTTTTCTGTCCAGAAAATATTACTCTGAAGTCCCGCCACTCTCACAGAATGCACACCATGTGAAATAAAATGTGAAATTAAAAAGGATGGAGGTCTATTGCCCCCTGAGGGATTGTTCAGGCACAACATGATGTTCCGTTTGTGTTGGAGCATACAAATAGTCAGTGAGTTTTTTGTAGCTCCCACATATTGTGTCCCACATTGTGCACAGAAAATCAAATAGACACAATTGTATGTGTATGAGGTAAATAATTGAGTGATTTTGAAAATGTCCTGTGTGGTTCTGTTGTAAATGTACTGTTTGTGTGTTAGCACTCCCTCTAACAAATGTGGTCTAGGGACATATTGGGGGGGTCTGAGTTTCGCTCTCACCAAAATGTTTTTTAAATTATTGCCCTTTCTATAGGCTGAAATCAGCCCATGTTGAGATAATAAACCCTGTTTAAGAATTAACTCCTTGTAATTTTTCCTTAGGGCATGCTGCACTCTAGTGGACATGGTCGAGAAGGCAGTTATCAGGGGAATGATTTCTTTTTGGTGTTCCTTGCTGTTTGCTTTATTGAAGTTTTTTAAACATTCTCTTAAAAGGATCTTTGATAACCCCTTCTCCTGAGGAGCCTGGAATAACGTTTTGCCTGCCTGCTTGAAGTCCGAATGTTGTGTGCATATGCGTTTGAACCGAATTAATTGTGATTTGATTAGTCCTTTAAATGTGTGTTTGGGGTGGAAACTAGATTTATACAGCAGGGCATGCGTGTCGGTAGGTTTAAAATAAACCTTAGTGTCTAATGTTTGGTGAGTGTGAAACTGGTGTCCTTTATAAATGGTGGTGTCCAAAAAATCAATTGAGTCCTGTGAAAATGTGTGTTTGAGGGTAATAGAGGAATCATGTGTATTCAAGATATGAAAAATGTTTTAAAATCTTCCTCTGAGTGGGTCCAAATCCCAAATATGTCATCCAGGTATCTAAGGTACAGTAGTGGTTTTAAAGGGCACTTTTTCAGGGCCTTTTCTTCCCAATCTGCCATGAAAATGTTGGCATAAGCCGGTGCAAATTTTTTGCCCATTGCTGTCCCCTTAATCTGTAAATAGAATTCTCCTTCAAATTCAAAATCATTCCTGGTCAGATTGATTTCTAATAATTGTAGTATTTCGGGTCTGGTCTTTTGGGGTCGGGGTATTTTAGGAAAATGTCTGCCACTGTCCTAATGCCTGCCTGAATGTCTATGTTTGTGTAAAGGGAATCCACATCTATGGTGAAGAATGAAGCGTGCAAAGGAATAGTCATGGTGCTGATGAGAGAGATGAAATGATATGTGTCCTTGATGTATGCTGGGTGTCGTGTGGACAAAGGGGTGAGGAAGGAGTCAATGTACGCGGCTGTGTGAGTGCGTCTCACTGTTGCAGTCGGATACTATTGGACGTCCGGGAGGTATGTGGAATGGGAGGGACCACTTTTCTGGGTCTTTGTGAATCTTGGGGAGCATGTAAAATCTCCTGGCCCTGGGGTTGGTGTCGCCCCTGAGGTACACTCTCTGTTTGTCTGTAATATAGTGTTTGGTGTGTAGGTTGTCCACAATTTGGTGTATGAAGGGTACTGTTTTGTAAAAAATGGGGTGTCAATTTAACATAATATGTGCTGTCCTTTAGTTGGCGTAGACCCTCCCAGACATACTGCTCCTGTCCAGTACCACCACTGCACTACCCTTATCTGCTGGTTTGATGACCAGCTGTGTGTTCCCCGTCAGACTCTGAAGGGCTTCACATTCAGCAGGGGATAAGTTAGGCCGCGCTCTCATTAGACCAAATTGTGCATTAAAATCATGCATGTCCTTTTGATAAGGACCGGATCTCTGGTGGCAGTTGGTCCCAGGATGGTGACCACTCAGAGGGCAACTCAAATGAATTTCGGACCTGTGGGGTGGGTTGTCCGTTAAAGAAAAGGGCTAACTTAATTTTTTATGGTAATTTTGAATATCCCATTGCAATTGTTGTTTTGATTTTTGGTGGTTTGGATGGTCGGGACAAATGTGAGTCCTTTATCCAGAAGCCTCAGTTGAGAGTCAGTTAATTTAACTCTCTCTGTCAGCACCACAACATTCAGGGCCTACAGGTTGTAGGGTCTGCTTGCCCCGTGACCATTAACTTTGGGGGCCATTAAGTTTAAATGCTGGCACCAGTGTTCCAGCATGGCATTGGCTGTCTCTCTGGTCCAGTGGATGTCATCATGTTCTGTGTTAAAGAGATGCCTGGGGAGCAGAGGGAGAAATGGCACGTACTGCGCCATATATTCGTTCAAGGACCTCAGACTTGTTTTCTCCTGAAGTGTTAAGTTGGTGGAATAGTTGACCAGTGGCACCCAGAGCTGCGCAAAAGGGAATCTCCTCCTAGCGGTGCTCACAGCTGCTCGCATCTGTTTTATGGAGGTCTCCTTTGCCTTCTGCCCCCTGCTGTTGAGACCAGCCAACACTATTTTCTCCACCTAGTGAACACTAAGGCATTTGCCAAAAGAGACTGGGCATGTCGGAAATTTGCCCCCGGGAAACTGTCTATTTGGAGGTCCTCCACCTCATATAGTGGGATCCGTGCCAGATTGGAGTCCCCGATAATAAGAAACTTCTTATTCACAGTCAGACCCCAGTCAATCAATTTTTTGTGCGTATTGATGTGTCTTGTGACTGTATATTTATTTCGCACTGGGGAGCAGAGAGGCGAGGAGCTCTGCATCCGACTGTAGTCCCCAGTCTTTTTAGGCTAAGGTCTCCAAGTGGGAGTAATCAGGTTGATCTGGTTGATCCGCCCGGTGAACCTGGACTGGAGCTAAAATGGGAGATGGGTCCCGGGTGCTATTCTCCCCCTCCAATATCTGGAAAGACACAAGAGGAGGCTGTGGGACACCGGGGGGAGGAGGAGGGGGAGGAGGAGAGGAAGCTCCAGAAGAGGTTTTTCCTTTTCTGTCCTGAATTTGTGTCCAGTTGGTGTTCTATTTCACTATCGAGAAGTGTTCAGAGGGCAAACCACTGGGTTTCGAAAGTGGGCTCTACGTAGGGCTCTTTTCTCCAGAGGAGGATTCTGAGGAGTGGAGTGCTCCAGAGGAGGATTGTGAGGAAGGGACTTCTCCAGAAGGGACTTCTCTGGTTCTTTTTTTGTATTGTTACCCTGGTGTTCGTGTGGAATGGTCATTGTAGAAACAGTGACCATCGTGATCTGTGGAGTCTGGGGCACGTCCTGTAATGATCTGTCATGGCTCACTGGGGACGTGGGGGGTTCTGGTGACGTGTGAAGCTCCTGTGTGGGTGCTTGTGCCACATTCCCCTGGGTTTGAGTTCCCTGGTTCCCCCCAGATGTACCCTGTTCTCCCGAGCCCAACCTGGATCTGAGGACTGTCTCAGTCTCCTCTATTACCTCCTGCGTGATATGGGGAACATTCTTCCTGGCCCACCTGACCGCTATCATGAATGCATGGGACCAATTTGTGGGAGAGTCCTGTATAAGTTCTGCCAGGATCCTTTCCATATGCATTTCATAGTGCTCCTTTAAGATGATCAGTGTGGTATGGCCCCAGTTTTAGCATTCCCCACGATTAGATCACTTGTCTGAGGACTAGGTAGTGCAGGTTTTATCATAGCGCACAGGTTATCCACCATGCGCCTGATCATAGCCAGTTCCCTCACTCCCGCCCCAGGGGAAACTTTACGCAGATGGTGCATAGTTCTGAGAAGGGAGTGCAGTTTTTTGATCAATAATGACAGTTCTCTGTCCGCAGGTTGATAGGGATTACGTGCGTGGTGTTGTCGTGGAACCGTCCTGGTTCCGCATCCCTCCACGCGTGCTACCCGGTCCGGAGATTCCCCGCGCGGAGCTGGACCCGCTCGGGGCCTGCGCCGTGTTCGCTCCCGCTGGGGAGGACCGTGGCCCGGGGGAGAAGCGGAGGGGCGTCTTCGTGGGACCCGCTGGGGTAGCAGAGGGGCAAGGCCCCGTGGAATGGACTCTGCGCGGGGCATGCGCCACGGCCGATTCCGTGTAGGAGAGGCCGCGCGGCGTCTTCGAGGAGGCGCTGGGGCAGCGGAGCCACAGCACCAACGCGAGCTACGCCCCCGCGGCCTGACGAACCACCGAGGCGTAGGACGGACGCGATGGCCCGGGGAACCGGGAACCATCGACACAAGGGGGCACTGGCATGTTAGGAGCAGAGTTTGGGGCCCGCCTCCCGGAGGAGATGGGCAAAGCACGGGCCCTCGCTAGGCCGGTGGAACGCTGTGCTCCGCTGCTTAGGAGCCGAGTAGGCCGGGCACCTCGTTGTGGTGTCCGGCCTCGGGCTCGCCGGGCTGGGCGCCGGTAGGGAACCAGAGTCCAGCCTAACATGTTGATCGATGATTAAAAGTATATTTTTTTGTATTTTTTTGTTTTTTATGAAAATAAAACTAAAAAATGAAAAACTTTGAAAATAAACTAAAACAAAATCTTTTAAAGAGCTCAAAAATTGTGCCTGTTTCACGACGTTTCGACTAGTTTTCTAGTCTTCTTCAGGTGAAGGCACAATGTAAAATGGTGTGAAAGTTATAAGTTCTGGAGAGAGTTGTGTCTCGTTGTACGGTCAAAGCGATTATGAGGAAAGGAGAGGGTTGCCTGGGCAAGTCCCACTGCTGCAGGGGGGAGGAGTCAAGGGGCTGGAGTTAAAGTGGTTGGTTGGGCCAGTTGATTGGCTGCGTCAACCGAGGTCTTGTATAATGGGCCCGATGTCCTGTATAATGAGCTAAGAGCTCACACAGCTCACCCATAGGTTTGTATTGGTGTTTAAAAGAATGTGATTCCTTTTTTATTTTCCATTTTTATTTCTGAAATGTATTTATGAATTTAATCCAAACTAGATGAACTTTTAATCTTTTTTCATTTTTGGATTTTAAATTTTACCCTTTTTGGATTTTAAATTAAATTATTAACATTTATTAGCATTTAACTAATTTCTAAACTAATTTATTAAAGTTTTTGAGTCCCAAATGTATTTTAACGTATGGCAATGCCCCTTGTTGTTCGGGTTAGGGGTTAGGAGTTAAGGTTAGGAGTTTGGGGTTAGGATAGGGTTAGAATTAGGGTTAAGGTTAGGGGTTAAGGTTAGGGCTAGGGGTTAGGGTTAAGGTTAGGGGTTAGGGTTAAGGTTAGGATTAGGGTTAGGGGTTAGGGTTAAGGTTAGGGGTTAGGGTTAAGGTTTGGTTTTGGGTTTGGGGTTTGGGTTTTGGTTAGGGGTTTGGGTTATGGTTAGGATTAGGGTTTGGGGTTAGGGTTAAGGTTAGGGGTTAGGGTTAGGTTAGGATTAGGGTTAGGGGTTAGGGTTAGGTTAGGGTTTAGGGTTAAGGTTAGGATTAGGGTTAGGGGTTAGGGTTAAGGTTAGGGGTTAGGGTTAAGGTTAGGATTAAGGTTAGGGGTTAGGGTTTAGGGTTAAGGTCAGGATTAGGGTTAGGGCTAGGGGTTAGGGTTAGGGGTTGGGTTAAGGTTAGGGGTTAGGAGTTAGGAGTTAAGGTTAGGATTAGGGTTAGGGTTAGGGTTAAGGTTAGGGAGTTAGGAGTTAAGGTTAGGGAGTTAGGGTTAGGGTTAGGGTTAGGGTTAGGGTTAGGGGTAGGGTTGAGGTTAGGGTTAAGGTTAGGGTTAGGGTTAGGGTTAAGGTTAGGGTTAGGGTTAGGAGTTAGGGTTAAGGTTAGGGGTTAGGGTTAGGGTTGGGGGTTAAGGTTAGGGTTAGGGCTAGGGATTAGGGTTAGGGGTTAGGGTTAAGGTTAGGGTTAGGGGTTAGGGCTCAAGGGGTTAAGTTGGAATCAATTCAATCCCCTAGGATGTTTTGTGTCTAACCTAGACACCCATTTTCTTTGTGTCTCCCGCCTCTCCTTTTCTGTCCAGAAAATATTACTCTGAAGTCCGCCACTCTCACAGAATGCACACCATGTGAAATAAAATGTGAAATTAAAAGGATGGAGGTCTATTGCCCCTGAGGGATTGTTCAGGCACAACATGATGTTCCGTTTGTGTTGGAGCATACAAATAGTCAGTGAGTTTTTGTAGCTCCACATATTGTGTCCCACATTGTGCACAGAAAATCAAATAGACACAATTGTATGTATATGAGGTAAATAATTGAGTGATTTTGAAAATGTCCTGTGTGGTTCTGTTGTAAATGTACTGTTTGTGTGTTAGCACTCCCTCTAACAAATGTGGTCTAGGGACATATTGGGGGGGTCTGAGTTTCGCTCTCACCAAAATGTTTTTTAAATTATTGCCCTTTCTATAGGCTGAAATCAGCCCATGTTGAGATAATAAACCCTGTTTAAGAATTAACTCCTTGTAATTTTTCCTTAGGGCATGCTGCACTCTAGTGGACATGGTCGAGAAGGCAGTTATCAGGGGAATGATTTCTTTTTGGTGTTCCTTGCTGTTTGCTTTATTGAAGTTTTTTAAACATTCTCTTAAAAAGGATCTTTGATAACCCCTTCTCCTGAGGGCCTGGAATAACGTTTTGCCTGCCTGCTTGAAGTCCGAATGTTGTGTGCATATGCGTTTGAACCGAATTAATTGTGATTTGATTAGTCCTTTAAATGTGTGTTTGGGGTGGAAACTAGATTTATACAGCAGGGCATGCGTGTCGGTAGGTTTAAAATAAACCTTAGTGTCTAATGTTTGGTGAGTGTGAAACTGGTGTCCTTTATAAATGGTGGTGTCCAAAAAATCAATTGAGTCCTGTGAAAATGTGTGTTTGAGGGTAATAGAGGAATCATGTGTATTCAAGATATGAAAAAATGTTTTAAAATCTTCCTCTGAGTGGGTCCAAATCCCAAATATGTCATCCAGGTATCTAAGGTACAGTAGTGGTTTTAAAGGGCACTTTTTCAGGGCCTTTTCTTCCCAATCTGCCATGAAAATGTTGGCATAAGCCGGTGCAAATTTTTTGCCCATTGCTGTCCCCTTAATCTGTAAATAGAATTCTCCTTCAAATTCAAAATCATTCCTGGTCAGATTGATTTCTAATAATTGGAGTATTTCCGGGTCTGGTCTTTTGGGGTCGGGGTATTTTAGGAAAATGTCTGCCACTGTCCTAATGCCTGCCTGAATGTCTATGTTTGTGTAAAGGGAATCCACATCTATGGTGAAGAATGAAGCGTGCAAAGGAATAGTCATGGTGCTGATGAGAGAGATGAAATGATATGTGTCCTTGATGTATGCTGGGTGTCGTGTGGACAAAGGGGTGAGGAAGGAGTCAATGTACGCGGCTGTGTGGTACGTCTCACTGTTGCAGTCGGATACTATTGGACGTCCGGGAGGTATGTGGAATGGGAGGGACCACTTTTCTGGGTCTTTGTGAATCTTGGGGAGCATGTAAAATCTCCTGGCCCTGGGGTTGGTGTCGCCCCTGAGGTACACTCTCTGTTTGTCTGTAATATAGTGTTTGGTGTGTAGGTTGTCCACAATTTGGTGTATGAAGGGTACTGTTTTGTAAAAAATGGGGGTGTCCAATTTAACATAATATGTGCTGTCCTTTAGTTGACGTAGACCCTCCCAGACATACTGCTCCCTGTCCATTACCACCACTGCACTACCCTTATCTGCTGGTTTGATGACCAGCTGTGTGTTCCCCGTCAGACTCTGAAGGGCTTCACATTCAGCAGGGGATAAGTTAGGCCGCTCTCTCATTAGACCAAATTGTGCATTAAAATCATGCATGTCCTTTTTGATAAGGACCCGGATCTCTGGTGGCAGTTGGTCCCAGGATGGTGACCACTCAGAGGGCAACTCAAATGAATTTCGGACCTGTGGGGTGGGTTGTCCGTTAAAGAAAAGGGCTAACTTAATTTTTTTATGGTAATTTTGAATATCCCATTGCAATTGTTGTTTTTGATTTTTGGTGGTTTGGATGGTCGGGACAAATGTGAGTCCTTTATCCAGAAGCCTCAGTTGAGAGTCAGTTAATTTAACTCTCTCTGTCAGCACCACAACATTCCGGGGCCTACAGGTTGTAGGGTCTGCTTGCCCCGTGACCATTAACTTTGGGGGGCCATTAAGTTTAAATGCTGGCACCAGTGTTCCAGCATGGCATTGGCTGTCTCTCTGGTCCAGTGGATGTCATCATGTTCTGTGTTAAAGAGATGCCTGGGGAGCAGAGGGAGAAATGGCACGTACTGCGCCATATATTCGTTCAAGGACCTCAGACTTGTTTTCTCCTGAAGTGTTAAGTTGGTGGAATAGTTGACCAGTGGCACCCAGAGCTGCGCAAAAGGGAATCTCCTCCTAGCGGTGCTCACAGCTGCTCGCATCTGTTTTATGGAGGTCTCCTTTGCCTTCTGCCCCCTGCTGTTGAGACCGAAAGCCAACACTATTTTCTCCACCCTAGTGAACACTAAGGCATTTGCCAAAAGAGACTGGGCATGTCGGAAATTTGCCCCCGGGAAACTGTCTATTTGGAGGTCCTCCACCTCATATAGTGGGATCCGTGCCAGATTGGAGTCCCCGATAATAAGAAACTTCTTATTCACAGTCAGACCCCAGTCAATCAATTTTTTGTGCGTATTGATGTGTCTTGTGACTGTATATTTATTTCGCACTGGGGAGCAGAGAGAGGCGAGGAGCTCTGCATCCGACTGTGGTCCCCAGTCTTTTTCGGCTAAGGTCTCCAAGTGGGAGTAATCAGGTTGATCTGGTTGATCCGCCCGGTGAACCTGGACTGGAGCTAAAATGGGAGATGGGTCCCGGGTGCTATTCTCCCCCTCCAATATCTGGAAAGACACAAGAGGAGGCTGTGGGACACCGGGGGGAGGAGGAGGGGGAGGAGGAGGGGGAGGAGGAGAGGAAGCTCCAGAAGAGGGTTTTTTCCTTTTCTGTCCTGAATTTGTGTCCAGTTGGTGTTCTATTTCACTATCGAAGTGTTCAGAGGGGCAAACCACTGGGTTTCGAAAGTGGGCTCTACGTAGGGCTCTTTTCTCCAGAGGAGGATTCTGAGGAGTGGAGTGCTCCAGAGGAGGATTGTGAGGAAGGGACTTCTCCAGAAGGGACTTCTCTGGTTCTTTTTTTGTATTGTTACCCTGGTGTTCGTGTGGAATGGTCATTGTAGAAACAGTGACCATCGTGATCTGTGGAGTCTGGGGCACGTCCTGTAATGATCTGTCATGGCTCACTGGGGACGTGGGGGGTTCTGGTGACGTGTGAAGCTCCTGTGTGGGTGCTTGTGCCACATTCCCCTGGGTTTGAGTTCCCTGGTTCCCCCCAGATGTACCCTGTTCTCCCGAGCCCAACCTGGATCTGAGGACTGTCTCAGTCTCCTCTATTACCTCCTGCGTGATATGGGGAACATTCTTCCTGGCCCACCTGACCGCTATCATGAATGCATGGGACCAATTTGTGGGAGAGTCCTGTATAAGTTCTGCCAGGATCCTTTCCATATGCATTTCATAGTGCTCCTTTAAGATGATCAGTGTGGTATGGCCCCAGTTTTTAGCATTCCCCACGATTAGATCACTTGTCTGAGGACTAGGTAGTGCAGGTTTTATCATAGCGCACAGGTTATCCACCATGCGCCTGATCATAGCCGGTTCCCTCACTCCCGCCCCAGGGGAAACTTTACGCAGATGGTGCATAGTTCTGAGAAGGAGTGCAGTTTTTGATCAATAATGACAGTTCTCTGTCCGCAGGTTGATAGGGATTACGTGCGTGGTGTTGTCGTGGAACCGTCCTGGTTCCGCATCCCTCCACGCGTGCTACCCGGTCCGGAGATTCCCCGCGCGGAGCTGGACCCGCTCGGGGCCTGCGCCGTGTTCGCTCCCGCTGGGGAGGACCGTGGCCCGGGGGAGAAGCGGAGGGGCGTCTTCGTGGGACCCGCTGGGGTAGCAGAGGGGCAAGGCCCCGTGGAATGGACTCTGCGCGGGGCATGCGCCACGGCCGATTCCGTGTAGGAGAGGCCGCGCGGCGTCTTCGAGGGAGGCGCTGGGGCAGCGGAGCCACAGCACCAACGCGAGCTACGCCCCCGCGGCCCTGACGAACCACCGAGGCGTAGGACGGACGCGATGGCCCGGGGAACCGGGAACCATCGACACAAGGGGGCACTGGCATGTTAGGAGCAGAGTTTGGGGCCCGCCTCCCGGAGGAGATGGGCAAAGCACGGGCCCTCGCTAGGCCGATGGAACGCTGTGCTCCGCTGCTTTGGAGCCGAGTAGGCCGGGCACCTCGTTGCGGTGTCCGGCCCCGGGCTCGCTGGGCTGGGCGCCGGTAGCGAACCTGAGTCCAGCCTGGCATGTTAATCGTTCAATAAAAGTATATATATATTTTTTGTCTTTTTGTTTTTTTATGAAAATAAAGCTAAAAAATGAAAGACTTTAAAAATAAACTAAAACAAAATCTTTTAAAGAGCTCAAAAAATTGTGCCTTTTCACGACGTTTCGACTAGTTTTCTAGTCTTCTTCAGGTGAAGGCACAATGTAAAATGGTGTGAAAGTTATAAGTTCTGGAGAGAGTTGTGTCTCGTTGTACGGTCAAAAGGATTATGAGAAAAGGAGAGGGTTGCCTGGGCAAGTCCCACTGCTGCAGGGGGAGGAGTAAAGGGGGCTGGGTTAAAGTGGTTGGTTGGGCCAGTTGATTGGCTGCGTCAACCGAGGTCTTGTATAATGGGCCGATGTCCTGTATAATGAGCTAAGAGCTCACTCAGCTCACCCATAGGTTTGTATTGGTGTTTAAAAGAATGTGATTCCTTTTTTATTTTCCATTTTTATTTCTGAAATGTATTTATGAATTTAATCCAAACTAGATGAACTTTTAATCTTTTTTCATTTTTGGATTTTAAATTTTACCCTTTTTGGATTTTAAATTAAATTATTAACATTTATTAGCATTTAACTAATTTATAAACTAATTTATTAAAGTTTTTGAGTCCCAAATGTATTTTAACGTATGCCAATGCCCCTTGTTGTTCGGGTTAGGGGATTAGGGTTAAGGTTAGAATTAGGGTTAGAGGTTAGGGTTAAGGGTTTAGGGTTAGGATAGGGTTAGAATTAGGGTTAAGGTTAGGGGTAGGGTTGAGGTTAGGATTAGGGTTAGGGTTAGGGCTAGGGGTTAGGGTTAAGGTGGGTTAGGGGTTAGGGTTAGGGTTAGGGGTTAGGAGTTAAGGTTAGGATTAGGGTTAGGGGTTAGGAGTTAAGGTTAGTGGTTAGGGTTAAGGTTAGGATTAGGGTTAGGGGTTAGGGTTAAGGTTAGGGGTTAGGGTTAAGGTTAGGATTAGGGTTAGGGGTTAGGGTTAAGGTTAGGGGTTAGGGTTAAGGTTAGGATTAGGGTTAGGGGTTAGGGTTAAGGTTAGGGGTTAGGGTTAAGGTTAGGATTAGGGTTAGGGGTTAGGGTTAAGGTTAGGGGTTAGGGTTTAGGGTTAAGGTTAGGATTAGGGTTAGGGCTAGGGGTTAGGGTTAGGGGTTGGGGTTAAGGTTAGGGGTTAGGGTTAGGGTTAAGGTTAGGATTAGGGTTAGGGGTTAGGGTTAAGGTTAGGGGTTAGGGTTAAGGTTAGGGGTTAGGGTTAGGGTTAAGGTTAGGATTAGGGTTAGGGGTTAGGGTTAAGGTTAGGATTAGGGTTAGGGGTTAGGGTTAGGGTTAAGGTTAGGATTAGGGTTAGGGGTTAGGGTTAAGGTTAGGGGTTAGGGTTAAGGTTAGGGGTTAGGGTTAAGGTTAGGGTTAGGGGTTAGGGTTAAGGTTAGGGGTTAGGGTTAAGGTTAGGGGTTAGGGCTCAAAGGGTTAAGTTGGAATCAATTCAGTCCCCTAGGATGTTTTGTGTCTAACCGAGACACCCATTTTCTTTGTGTCTCCCGCCTCTCCTTTTCTGTCCAGAAAATATTACTCTGAAGTCCCGCCACTCTCACAGAATGCACACCATGTGAAATAAAATGTGAAATTAAAAAGGATGGAGGTCTATTGCCCCCTGAGGGATTGTTCAGGCACAACATGATGTTCCGTTTGTGTTGGAGCATACAAATAGTCAGTGAGTTTTTTGTAGCTCCCACATATTGTGTCCCACATTGTGCACAGAAAATCAAATAGACACAATTGTATGTGTATGAGGTAAATAATTGAGTGATTTTGAAAATGTCCTGTGTGGTTCTGTTGTAAATGTACTGTTTGTGTGTTAGCACTCCCTCTAACAAATGTGGTCTAGGGACATATTGGGGGGGTCTGAGTTTCGCTCTCACCAAAATGTTTTTAAATTATTGCCCTTTCTATAGGCTGAAATCAGCCCATGTTGAGATAATAAACCCTGTTTAAGAATTAACTCCTTGTAATTTTCCTTAGGGCATGCTGCACTCTAGTGGACATGGTCGAGAAGGCAGTTATCAGGGAATGATTTCTTTTTGGTGTTCCTTGCTGTTTGCTTTATTGAAGTTTTTAAACATTCTCTTAAAGGATCTTTGATAACCCCTTCTCCTGAGGGCCTGGAATAACGTTTTGCCTGCCTGCTTGAAGTCGAATGTTGTGTGCATATGCGTTTGAACCGAATTAATTGTGATTTGATTAGTCCTTTAAATGTGTGTTTGGGGTGGAAACTAGATTTATACAGCAGGGCATGCGTGTCGGTAGGTTTAAAATAAACCTTAGTGTCTAATGTTTGAGTGAGTGTGAAACTGGTGTCCTTTATAAATGGTGGTGTCAAAAAATCAATTGAGTCCTGTGAAAATGTGTGTTTGAGGTAATAGAGGAATCATGTGTATTCAAGATATGAAAAAATGTTTTAAAATCTTCCTCTGAGTGGGTCCAAATCCCAAATATGTCATCCAGGTATCTAAGGTACAGTAGTGGTTTTAAAGGGCACTTTTTCAGGGCCTTTTCTTCCCAATCTGCCATGAAAATGTTGGCATAAGCCGGTGCAAATTTTTTGCCCATTGCTGTCCCCTTAATCTGTAAATAGAATTCTCCTTCAAATTCAAAATCATTCCTGGTCAGATTGATTTCTAATAATTGGAGTATTTCCGGGTCTGGTCTTTTGGGGTCAGGGTATTTTAGGAAAATGTCTGCCACTGTCCTAATGCCTGCCTGAATGTCTATGTTTGTGTAAAGGGAATCCACATCTATGGTGAAGAATGAAGCGTGCAAAGGAATAGTCATGGTGCTGATGAGAGAGATGAAATGATATGTGTCCTTGATGTATGCTGGGTGTCGTGTGGACAAAGGGGTGAGGAAGGAGTCAATGTACGCGGCTGTGTGGTACGTCTCACTGTTGCAGTCGGATACTATTGGACGTCCGGGAGGTATGTGGAATGGGAGGGACCACTTTTCTGGGTCTTTGTGAATCTTAGGGAGCATGTAAAATCTCCTGGCCCTGGGGTTGGTGTCGCCCCTGAGGTACACTCTCTGTTTGTCTGTAATATAGTGTTTGGTGTGTAGGTTGTCCACAATTTGGTGTATGAAGGGTACTGTTTTGTAAAAAATGGGGTGTCCAATTTAACATAATATGTGCTGTCCTTTAGTTGGCGTAGAGCCCTCCCAGACATACTGCTCCCTGTCCATTACCACCACTGCACTACCCTTATCTGCTGGTTTGATGACCAGCTGTGTGTTCCCGTCAGACTCTGAAGGGCTTCACATTCAGCAGGGGATAAGTTAGGCCGCTCTCTCATTAGACCAAATTGTGCATTAAAATCATGCATGTCCTTTTTGATAAGGACCCGGATCTCTGGTGGCAGTTGGTCCCAGGATGGTGACCACTCAGAGGGCAACTCAAATGAATTCGGACCTGTGGGGTGGGTTGTCCGTTAAAGAAAAGGGCTAACTTAATTTTTATGGTAATTTTGAATATCCCATTGCAATTGTTGTTTTTGATTTTTGGTGGTTTGGATGGTCGGGACAAATGTGAGTCCTTTATCCAGAAGCCTCAGTTGAGAGTCAGTTAATTTAACTCTCTCTGTCAGCACCACAACATTCCGGGGCCTACAGGTTGTAGGGTCTGCTTGCCCCGTGACCATTAACTTTGGGGGGCCATTAAGTTTAAATGCTGGCACCAGTGTTCCAGCATGGCATTGGCTGTCTCTCTGGTCCAGTGGATGTCATCATGTTCTGTGTTAAAGAGATGCCTGGGGAGCAGAGGGAGAAATGGCACGTACTGCGCGCCATATATTCGTTCAAGGACCTCAGACTTGTTTTCTCCTGAAGTGTTAAGTTGGTGGAATAGTTGACCAGTGGCACCCAGAGCTGCGCAAAAGGGAATCTCCTCCTAGCGGTGCTCACAGCTGCTCGCATCTGTTTTATGGAGGTCTCCTTTGCCTTCTGCCCCCTGCTGTTGAGACAGCCAACACTATTTTCTCCACCCTAGTGAACACTAAGGCATTTGCCAAAAGAGACTGGGCATGTCGGAAATTTGCCCCGGAAACTGTCTATTTGGAGGTCCTCCACCTCATATAGTGGGATCCGTGCCAGATTGGAGTCCCGATAATAAGAAACTTCTTATTCACAGTCAGACCCCAGTCAATCAATTTTTGTGCGTATTGATGTGTCTTGTGACTGTATATTTATTTACGCACTGGGGAGCAGAGAGGCGAGGAGCTCTGCATCCGACTGTAGTCCCCAGTCTTTTTCGGCTAAGGTCTCCAAGTGGGAGTAATCAGGTTGATCTGGTTGATCCGCCCGGTGAACCTGGACTGGAGCTAAAATGGGAGATGGGTCCCGGGTGCTATTCTCCCCCTCCAATATCTGGAAAGACACAAGAGGAGGCTGTGGGACACCGGGGGGAGGAGGAGGGGGAGGAGGAGGGGGAGGAGGAGAGGAAGCTCCAGAAGAGGGTTTTTTCCTTTTCTGTCCTGAATTTGTGTCCAGTTGGTGTTCTATTTCACTATCGAAGTGTTCAGAGGGGCAAACCACTGGGTTTCGAAAGTGGGCTCTACGTAGGGCTCTTTTCTCCAGAGGAGGATTCTGAGGAGTGGAGTGCTCCAGAGGAGGATTGTGAGGAAGGGACTTCTCCAGAAGGGACTTCTCTGGTTCTTTTTTTGTATTGTTACCCTGGTGTTCGTGTGGAATGGTCATTGTAGAAACAGTGACCATCGTGATCTGTGGAGTCTGGGGCACGTCCTGTAATGATCTGTCATGGCTCACTGGGGACGTGGGGGTTCTGGTGGCGTGTGAAGCTCCTGTGTGGGTGCTTGTGCCACATTCCCTGGGTTTGAGTTCCCTGGTTCCCCCCAGATGTACCCTGTTCTCCCGAGCCCAACCTGGATCTGAGGACTGTCTCAGTCTCCTCTATTACCTCCTGCGTGATATGGGGAACATTCTTCCTGGCCCACCTGACCGCTATCATGAATGCATGGGACCAATTTGTGGGAGAGTCCTGTATAAGTTCTGCCAGGATCCTTTCCATATGCATTTCATAGTGCTCCTTTAAGATGATCAGTGTGGTATGGCCCCAGTTTTTAGCATTCCCCACGATTAGATCACTTGTCTGAGGACTAGGTAGTGCAGGTTTTATCATAGCGCACAGGTTATCCACCATGCGCCTGATCATAGCCGGTTCCCTCACTCCCGCCCCAGGGGAAACTTTACGCAGATGGTGCATAGTTCTGAGAAGGGAGTGCAGTTTTTTGATCAATAATGACAGTTCTCTGTCCGCAGGTTGATAGGGATTACGTGCGTGGTGTTGTCGTGGAACCGTCCTGGTTCCGCATCCCTCCACGCGTGCTACCCGGTCGGAGATTCCCCGCGCGGAGCTGGACCCGCTCGGGGCCTGCGCCGTGTTCGCTCCGCTGGGGAGGACCGTGGCCCGGGGGAGAAGCGGAGGGGCGTCTTCGTGGGACCCGCTGGGGTAGCAGAGGGGCAAGGCCCCGTGGAATGGACTCTGCGCGGGGCATGCGCCACGGCCGATTCCGTGTAGGAGAGGCCGCGCGGCGTCTTCGAGGAGGCGCTGGGGCAGCGGAGCCACAGCACCAACGCGAGCTACGCCCCCGCGGCCCTGACGAACCACCGAGGCGTAGGACGGACGCGATGGCCCGGGGAACCGGGAACCATCGACACAAGGGGGCACTGGCATGTTAGGAGCAGAGTTTGGGGCCCGCCTCCCGGAGAGATGGGCAAAGCACGGAGCCCTCGCTAGGCCGATGGAACGCTGTGCTCCGCTGCTTTGGAGCCGAGTAGGCCGGGCACCTCGTTGCGGTGTCCGGCCCCGGGCTCGCTGGGCTGGGCGCCGGTAGCGAACCTGAGTCCAGCCTGGCATGTTAATCGTTCAATAAAAGTATATATATATTTTTTGTCTTTTTGTTTTTTTATGAAAATAAAGCTAAAAAATGAAAGACTTTAAAAATAAACTAAAACAAAATCTTTTAAAGAGCTCAAAAAATTGTGCCTTTTCACGACGTTTCGACTAGTTTTCTAGTCTTCTTCAGGTGAAGGCACAATGTAAAATGGTGTGAAAGTTATAAGTTCTGGAGAGAGTTGTGTCTCGTTGTACGGTCAGAGCGATTATGAGGAAAGGAGAGGGTTGCCTGGGCAAGTCCCACTGCTGCAGGGGGAGGAGTAAAGGGGGCTGGGTTAAAGTGGTTGGTTGGGCCAGTTGATTGGCTGCGTCAACCGAGGTCTTGTATAATGGGCCGATGTCCTGTATAATGAGCTAAGAGCTCACACAGCTCACCCATAGGTTTGTATTGGTGTTTAAAAGAATGTGATTCCTTTTTTATTTTCCTTTTTTATTTCTGAAATGTATTTATGAATTTAATCCAAACTAGATGAACTTTTAATCTTTTTTTCTTTTTGGATTTTAAATTTTACCCTTTTGGATTTCAGATTAAATTATTAACATTTATTAGCATTTAACTAATTTATAAACTAATTTATTAAAGTTTTTGAGTCCCAAATGTATTTTAACGTATGCCAATGCCCCTTGTTGTTCGGGTTAGGGGATTAGGGTTAAGGTTAGGGTTTGGGGTTAGGATAGGGTTAGAATTAGGGTTAAGGTGAGGGGTTAAGGTTAGGGCTAGGGGTTAGGGGTAAGGTTAGGGAGTTAGGGTTAAGGTTAGGATTAGGGTTAGGGGTTAGGGTTAAGGTTAGGGGTTAGGGTTAAGGTTAGGATTAGGGTTAGGGGTTAGGGTTAAGGTTAGGGGTTAGGGTTAAGGTTAGGATTAGGGTTAGGGGTTAGGGTTAAGGTTAGGGGTTAGGGTTAAGGTTAGGATTAGGGTTAGGGGTTAGGGTTAAGGTTAGGGGTTAGGGTTAAGGTTAGGATTAGGGTTAGGGGTTAGGGTTAAGGTTAGGGGTTAGGGTTAAGGTTAGGATTAGGGTTAGGGGTTAGGGTTAAGGTTAGGGGTTAGGGTTTAGGGTTAAGGTTAGGATTAGGGTTAGGGCTAGGGGTTAGGGTTAGGGGTTGGGGTTAAGGTTAGGGGTTAGGGTTAGGGTTAAGGTTAGGATTAGGGTTAGGGGTTAGGGTTAAGGTTAGGGGTTAGGGTTAAGGTTAGGGGTTAGGGTTAGGGTTAAGGTTAGGATTAGGGTTAGGGGTTAGGGTTAAGGTTAGGATTAGGGTTAGGGGTTAGGGTTAGGGTTAAGGTTAGGATTAGGGTTAGGGGTTAGGGTTAAGGTTAGGGGTTAGGGTTAAGGTTGGGGGTTAAGGTTAGGGTTAGGGCTAGGGATTAGGGTTAGGGGTTAGGGTTAAGGTTAGGGTTAGGGGTTAGGGCTCAAGGAGTTAAGTTGGAATCAATTCAATCCCCTAGGATGTTTTGTGTCTAACCGAGACACCCATATTCTTTGTGTCTCCCGCCTCTCCTTTTCTGTCCAGAAAATATTACTCTGAAGTCCGCCACTCTCACAGAATGCACACCATGTGAAATAAAATGTGAAATTAAAAAGGATGGAGGTCTATTGCCCCCTGAGGGATTGTTCAGGCACAACATGATGTTCCGTTTGTGTTGGAGCATACAAATAGTCAGTGAGTTTTTTGTAGCTCCCACATATTGTGTCCCACATTGTGCACAGAAAATCAAATAGACACAATTGTATGTGTATGAGGTAAATAATTGAGTGATTTTGAAAATGTCCTGTGTGGTTCTGTTGTAAATGTACTGTTTGTGTGTTAGCACTCCCTCTAACAAATGTGGTCTAGGGACATATTGGGGGGGTCTGAGTTTCGCTCTCACCAAAATGTTTTTTAAATTATTGCCCTTTCTATAGGCTGAAATCAGCCCATGTTGAGATAATAAACCCTGTTTAAGAATTAACTCCTTGTAATTTTTCCTTAGGGCATGCTGCACTCTAGTGGACATGGTCGAGAAGGCAGTTATCAGGGGAATGATTTCTTTTTGGTGTTCCTTGCTGTTTGCTTTATTGAAGTTTTTTAAACATTCTCTTAAAAAGGATCTTTGATAACCCCTTCTCCTGAGGGCCTGGAATAACGTTTTGCCTGCCTGCTTGAAGTCCGAATGTTGTGTGCATATGCGTTTGAACCGAATTAATTGTGATTTGATTAGTCCTTTAAATGTGTGTTTGGGGTGGAAACTAGATTTATACAGCAGGGCATGCGTGTCGGTAGGTTTAAAATAAACCTTAGTGTCTAATGTTTGGTGAGTGTGAAACTGGTGTCCTTTATAAATGGTGGTGTCCAAAAAATCAATTGAGTCCTGTGAAAATGTGTGTTTGAGGGTAATAGAGGAATCATGTGTATTCAAGATATGAAAAAATGTTTTAAAATCTTCCTCTGAGTGGGTCCAAATCCCAAATATGTCATCCAGGTATCTAAGGTACAGTAGTGGTTTTAAAGGGCACTTTTTCAGGGCCTTTTCTTCCCAATCTGCCATGAAAATGTTGGCATAAGCCGGTGCAAATTTTTTGCCCATTGCTGTCCCCTTAATCTGTAAATAGAATTCTCCTTCAAATTCAAAATCATTCCTGGTCAGATTGATTTCTAATAATTGGAGTATTTCCGGGTCTGGTCTTTTGGGGTCGGGGTATTTTAGGAAAATGTCTGCCACTGTCCTAATGCCTGCCTGAATGTCTATGTTTGTGTAAAGGGAATCACATCTATGGTGAAGAATGAAGCGTGCAAAGGAATAGTCATGGTGCTGATGAGAGAGATGAAATGATATGTGTCCTTGATGTATGCTGGGTGTCGTGTGGACAAAGGGGTGAGGAAGGAGTCAATGTACGCGGCTGTGTGGTACGTCTCACTGTTGCAGTCGGATACTATTGGACGTCCGGGAGGTATGTGGAGATGGGAGGGACCACTTTTCTGGGTCTTTGTGAATCTTGGGGAGCATGTAAAATCTCCTGGCCCTGGGGTTGGTGTCGCCCCTGAGGTACACTCTCTGTTTGTCTGTAATATAGTGTTTGGTGTGTAGGTTGTCCACAATTTGGTGTATGAAGGGTACTGTTTTGTAAAAATGGGGGTGTCAATTTAACATAATATGTGCTGTCCTTTAGTTGGCGTAGACCCTCCCAGACATACTGCTCCTGTCCATTACCACCACTGCACTACCCTTATCTGCTGGTTTGATGACCAGCTGTGTGTTCCCCGTCCAGACTCTGAAGGGCTTCACATTCAGCAGGGGATAAGTTAGGCCGCTCTCTCATTAGACCAAATTGTGCATTAAAATCATGCATGTCCTTTTGATAAGGACCCGGATCTCTGGTGGCAGTTGGTCCCAGGATGGTATTTGACCACTCAGAGGAGCAACTCAAATGAATTCGGACCTGTGGGGTGGGTTGTCCGTTAAAGAAAAGGGCTAACTTAATTTTTTATGGTAATTTTGAATATCCCATTGCAATTGTTGTTTTGATTTTGGTGGTTTTGGATGGTCGGGACAAATGTGAGTCCTTTATCCAGAAGCCTCAGTTGAGAGTCAGTTAATTTAACTCTCTCTGTCAGCACCACAACATTCCGGGGCCTACAGGTTGTAGGGTCTGCTTGCCCGTGACCATTAACTTTGGGGGCCATTAAGTTTAAATGCTGGCACCAGTGTTCCAGCATGGCATTGGCTGTCTCTCTGGTCAGTGGATGTCATCATGTTCTGTGTTAAAGAGATGCCTGGGGAGCAGAGGGAGAAATGGCACGTACTGCGCCATATATTCGTTCAAGGACCTCAGACTTGTTTTCTCCTGAAGTGTTAAGTTGGTGGAATAGTTGACCAGTGGCACCCAGAGCTGCGCAAAAGGGAATCTCCTCCTAGCGGTGCTCACAGCTGCTCGCATCTGTTTTATGGAGGTCTCCTTTGCCTTCTGCCCCCTGCTGTTGAGACCGAAAGCCAACACTATTTTCTCCACCCTAGTGAACACTAAGGCATTTGCCAAAAGAGACTGGGCATGTCGGAAATTTGCCCCCGGGAAACTGTCTATTTGGAGGTCCTCCACCTCATATAGTGGGATCCGTGCCAGATTGGAGTCCCCGATAATAAGAAACTTCTTATTCACAGTCAGACCCCAGTCAATCAATTTTTTGTGCGTATTGATGTGTCTTGTGACTGTATATTTATTTATCACTGGGGAGAAGAGAGGCGAGGAGCTCTGCATCCGACTGTGGTCCCCAGTCTTTTTCGGCTAAGGTCTCCAAGTGGGAGTAATCAGGTTGATCTGGTTGATCCGCCCGGTGAACCTGGACTGGAGCTAAAATGGGAGATGGGTCCCGGGTGCTATTCTCCCCCTCCAATATCTGGAAAGACACAAGAGGAGGCTGTGGGACACCGGGGGGAGGAGGAGGGGGAGGAGGAGGAGAGGAAGCTCCAGAAGAGGGTTTTTTCCTTTTCTGTCCTGAATTTGTGTCAGTTGGTGTTCTATTTCACTATCGAAGTGTTCAGAGGGGCAAACCACTGGAGTTTGAAAGTGGAGCTCTACGTAGGGCTCTTTTCTCCAGAGGAGGATTCTGAGGAGTGGAGTGCTCCAGAGGAGGATTGTGAGGAAGGGACTTCTCCAGAAGGGACTTCTCTGGTTCTTTTTTTGTATTGTTACCCTGGTGTTCGTGTGGAATGGTCATTGTAGAAACAGTGACCATCGTGATCTGTGGAGTCTGGGGCACGTCCTGTAATGATCTGTCATGGCTCACTGGGGGCGTGGGGGTTCTGGTGGCGTGTGAAGCTCCTGTGTGGGTGCTTGTGCCACATTCCCCTGGAGTTTGAGTTCCCTAGTTCCCCCAGATGTACCCTGTTCTCCCGAGCCCAACCTGGATCTGAGGACTGTCTCAGTCTCCTCTATTACCTCCTGCGTGATATGGGAACATTCTTCCTGGCCCACCTGACCGCTATCATGAATGCATGGGACCAATTTGTGGGAGAGTCCTGTATAAGTTCTGCCAGGATCCTTTCCATATGCATTTCATAGTGCTCCTTTAAGATGATCAGTGTGGTATGGCCCCAGTTTTAGCATTCCCCACGATTAGATCACTTGTCTGAGGACTAGGTAGTGCAGGTTTTATCATAGCGCACAGGTTATCCACCATGCGCCTGATCATAGCCGGTTCCCTCACTCCCGCCCCAGGGGAAACTTTACGCAGATGGTGCATAGTTCTGAGAAGGGAGTGCAGTTTTTTGATCAATAATGACAGTTCTCTGTCCGCAGGTTGATAGGGATTACGTGCGTGGTGTTGTCGTGGAACCGTCCTGGTTCCGCATCCCTCCACGCGTGCTACCCGGTCCGGAGATTCCCCGCGCGGAGCTGGACCCGCTCGGGGCCTGCGCCGTGTTCGCTCCCGCTGGGGAGGACCGTGGCCCGGGGGAGAAGCGGAGGGGCGTCTTCGTGGGACCCGCTGGGGTAGCAGAGGGGCAAGGCCCCGTGGAATGGACTCTGCGCGGGGCATGCGCCACGGCCGATTCCGTGTAGGAGAGGCCGCGCGGCGTCTTCGAGGGAGGCGCTGGGGCAGCGGAGCCACAGCACCAACGCGAGCTACGCCCCCGCGGCCCTGACGAACCACCGAGGCGTAGGACGGACGCGATGGCCCGGGGAACCGGGAACCATCGACACAAGGGGGCACTGGCATGTTAGGAGCAGAGTTTGGGGCCCGCCTCCCGGAGGAGATGGGCAAAGCACGGGCCCTCGCTAGGCCGATGGAACGCTGTGCTCCGCTGCTTTGGAGCCGAGTAGGCCGGGCACCTCGTTGCGGTGTCCGGCCCCGGGCTCGCTGGGCTGGGCGCCGGTAGCGAACCTGAGTCCAGCCTGGCATGTTAATCGTTCAATAAAAGTATATATATATTTTTTGTCTTTTTGTTTTTTTATGAAAATAAAGCTAAAAAATGAAAGACTTTAAAATAAACTAAAACAAAATCTTTTAAAGAGCTCAAAAAATTGTGCCTTTTCGACGTTTCGACTAGTTTTCTAGTCTTCTTCAGGTGAAGGCACAATATAAAATGGTGTGAAAGTTATAAGTTCTGGAGAGAGTTGTGTCTCGTTGTACGGTCAAAAGGATTATGAGAAAAGGAGAGGGTTGCCTGGGCAAGTCCCACTGCTGCAGGGGGAGGAGTAAAGGGGGCTGGGTTAAAGTGGTTGGTTGGGCCAGTTGATTGGCTGCGTCAACCGAGGTCTTGTATAATGGGCCGATGTCCTGTATAATGAGCTAAGAGCTCACTCAGCTCCCCCATAGGTTTGTATTGGTGTTTAAAGGAATGTAATTCCTTTTTTATTTCTGAAATGTATTTATGAATTTAATCCAAACTAGATGAACTTTTAATCTTTTTTTCTTTTTGGATTTTAAATTTTACCCTTTTTGGATTTCAGATTAAATTATTAACATTTATTAGCATTTAACTAATTTCTAAACTAATTTATTAAAGTTTTTTGAGTCCCAAATGTATTTTAACGTATGGCAATGCCCCTTGTTGTTCGGGTTAGGGGTTAGGGTTAAGGTTAGGGTTTGGGGTTAGGATAGGGTTAGAATTAGGGTTAAGGTTAGGGGTTAAGGTTAGGGCTAGGGGTTAGGGTTAAGGTTAGGGGTTAGGGTTAAGGTTAGGATTAGGGTTAGGGGTTAGGGTTAAGGTTAGGGGTTAGGGTTAAGGTTAGGATTAGGGTTAGGGGTTAGGGTTAAGGTTAGGGGTTAGGGTTAAGGTTAGGATTAGGGTTAGGGGTTAGGGTTAAGGTTAGGGGTTAGGGTTAAGGTTAGGATTAGGGTTAGGGGTTAGGAGTTAAGGTTAGGGGTTAGGGTTAAGGTTAGGATTAGGGTTAGGGGTTAGGAGTTAAGGTTAGGGGTTAGGAGTTAAGGTTAGGATTAGGGTTAGGGGTTAGGAGTTAAGGTTAGGGGTCAGGGTTTAGGGTTAAGGTTCGGATTAGGGTTTGGGCTTGGGGTTAGGGTTAGGGGTTGGGGTTATGGTTTGGGGTTAGGGTTAGGGTTAAGGTTAGGATTAGGGTTAGGGGTTAGGGTTAAGGTTAGGGGTTAGGGTTAAGGTTAGGGGTTAGGGTTAGGGTTAAGGTTAGGAGTAGGGTTAGGGGTTAGGGTTAAGGTTAGGATTAGGGTTAGGGGTTAGGGTTAGGGTTAGGGTTAGGGGTAGGGTTAGGGGTAGGGTTAGGGTTAGGGTTAGGGGTTAGGAGTTAAGGTTAGGGAGTTAGGAGTTAAGGTTAGGGTTAGGGTTAGGGTTAAGGTTAGGGAGTTAGGGTTAAGGTTAGGGGTTAGGGCTCAAAGGGTTAAGTTGGAATCAATTCCAGTCCCCTAGGATGTTTTGTGTCTAACCGAGACACCCATTTTCTTTGTGTCTCCCGCCTCTCCTTTTCTGTCCAGAAAATATTACTCTGAAGTCCCGCCACTCTCACAGAATGCACACCATGTGAAATAAAATGTGAAATTAAAAAGGATGGAGGTCTATTGCCCCCTGAGGGATTGTTCAGGCACAACATGATGTTCCGTTTGTGTTGGAGCATACAAATAGTCAGTGAGTTTTTTGTAGCTCCACATATTGTGTCCCACATTGTGCACAGAAAATCAAATAGACACAATTGTATGTGTATGAGGTAAATAATTGAGTGATTTTGAAAATGTCCTGTGTGGTTCTGTTGTAAATGTACTGTTTGTGTGTTAGCACTCCCTCTAACAAATGTGGTCTAGGGACATATTGGGGGGGTCTGAGTTTCGCTCTCACCAAAATGTTTTTTAAATTATTGCCCTTTCTATAGGCTGAAATCAGCCCATGTTGAGATAATAAACCCTGTTTAAGAATTAACTCCTTGTAATTTTCCTTAGGGCATGCTGCACTCTAGTGGACATGGTCGAAGGCAGTTATCAGGGAATGATTTCTTTTGGTGTTCCTTGCTGTTTGCTTTATTGAAGTTTTTAAACATTCTCTTAAAAGGATCTTTGATAACCCCTTCTCCTGAGGGCCTGGAATAACGTTTTGCCTGCCTGCTTGAAGTCCGAATGTTGTGTGCATATGCGTTTGAACCGAATTAATTGTGATTTGATTAGTCCTTTAAATGTGTGTTTGGGGTGGAAACTAGATTTATACAGCAGGGCATGCGTGTCGGTAGGTTTAAAATAAACCTTAGTGTCTAATGTTTGGTGAGTGTGAAACTGGTGTCCTTTATAAATGGTGGTGTCCAAAAAATCAATTGAGTCCTGTGAAAATGTGTGTTTGAGGGTAATAGAGGAATCATGTGTATTCAAGATATGAAAAAATGTTTTAAAATCTTCCTCTGAGTGGGTCCAAATCCCAAATATGTCATCCAGGTATCTAAGGTACAGTAGTGGTTTTAAAGGGCACTTTTTCAGGGCCTTTTCTTCCCAATCTGCCATGAAAATGTTGGCATAAGCCGGTGCAAATTTTTTGCCCATTGCTGTCCCCTTAATCTGTAAATAGAATTCTCCTTCAAATTCAAAATCATTCCTGGTCAGATTGATTTCTAATAATTGGAGTATTTCGGGTCTGGTCTTTTGGGGTCGGGGTATTTTAGGAAAATGTCTGCCACTGTCCTAATGCCTGCCTGAATGTCTATGTTTGTGTAAAGGGAATCCACATCTATGGTGAAGAATGAAGCGTGCAAAGGAATAGTCATGGTGCTGATGAGAGAGATGAAATGATATGTGTCCTTGATGTATGCTGGGTGTCGTGTGGACAAAGGGGTGAGGAAGGAGTCAATGTACGCGGCTGTGTGGTACGTCTCACTGTTGCAGTCGGATACTATTGGACGTCCGGGAGGTATGTGGAATGGGAGGGACCACTTTTCTGGGTCTTTGTGAATCTTGGGGAGCATGTAAAATCTCCTGGCCCTGGGGTTGGTGTCGCCCCTGAGGTACACTCTCTGTTTGTCTGTAATATAGTGTTTGGTGTGTAGGTTGTCCACAATTTGGTGTATGAAGGGTACTGTTTTGTAAAAAATGGGGGTGTCCAATTTAACATAATATGTGCTGTCCTTTAGTTGACGTAGACCCTCCCAGACATACTGCTCCCTGTCCATTACCACCACTGCACTACCCTTATCTGCTGGTTTGATGACCAGCTGTGTGTTCCCCGTCAGACTCTGAAGGGCTTCACATTCAGCAGGGGATAAGTTAGGCCGCTCTCTCATTAGACCAAATTGTGCATTAAAATCATGCATGTCCTTTTTGATAAGGACCCGGATCTCTGGTGGCAGTTGGTCCCAGGATGGTGACCACTCAGAGGGCAACTCAAATGAATTTCGGACCTGTGGGGTGGGTTGTCCGTTAAAGAAAAGGGCTAACTTAATTTTTATGGTAATTTTGAATATCCCATTGCAATTGTTGTTTTGATTTTGGTGGTTTTGGATGGTCGGGACAAATGTGAGTCCTTTATCCAGAAGCCTCAGTTGAGAGTCAGTTAATTTAACTCTCTCTGTCAGCACCACAACATTCCGGGGCCTACAGGTTGTAGGGTCTGCTTGCCCCGTGACCATTAACTTTGGGGGGCCATTAAGTTTAAATGCTGGCACCAGTGTTCCAGCATGGCATTGGCTGTCTCTCTGGTCCAGTGGATGTCATCATGTTCTGTGTTAAAGAGATGCCTGGGGAGCAGAGGAGAAATGGCACGTACTGCGCCATATATTCGTTCAAGGACCTCAGACTTGTTTTCTCCTGAAGTGTTAAGTTGGTGGAATAGTTGACCAGTGGCACCCAGAGCTGCGCAAAAGGGAATCTCCTCCTAGCGGTGCTCACAGCTGCTCGCATCTGTTTTATGGAGGTCTCCTTTGCCTTCTGCCCCCTGCTGTTGAGACAGCCAACACTATTTTCTCCACCTAGTGAACACTAAGGCATTTGCCAAAGAGACTGGGCATGTCGGAAATTTGCCCCGGAAACTGTCTATTTGGAGGTCCTCCACCTCATATAGTGGGATCCGTGCCAGATTGGAGTCCCGATAATAAGAAACTTCTTATTCACAGTCAGACCCCAGTCAATCAATTTTTGTGCGTATTGATGTGTCTTGTGACTGTATATTTATTTCGCACTGGGGAGCAGAGAGGCGAGGAGCTCTGCATCCGACTGTAGTCCCCAGTCTTTTTAGGCTAAGGTCTCCAAGTGGGAGTAATCAGGTTGATCTGGTTGATCCGCCCGGTGAACCTGGACTGGAGCTAAAATGGGAGATGGGTCCCGGGTGCTATTCTCCCCCTCAATATCTGGAAAGACACAAGAGGAGGCTGTGGGACACCGGGGGAGGAGGAGGAGGAGGAGGAGGAGGAGGAAGCTCAGAAGAGGTTTTTCCTTTTCTGTCCTGAATTTGTGTCCAGTTGGTGTTCTATTTCACTATCGAAGTGTTCAGAGGGCAAACCACTGGGTTTGAAAGTGGGCTCTACGTAGGGCTCTTTTCTCCAGAGGAGGATTCTGAGAGTGGAGTGCTCCAGAGGAGGATTGTGAGAAGGGACTTCTCCAGAAGGGACTTCTCTGGTTCTTTTGTATTGTTACCCTGGTGTTCGTGTGGAATGGTCATTGTAGAAACAGTGACCATCGTGATCTGTGGAGTCTGGGGCACGTCCTGTAATGATCTGTCATGGCTCACTGGGGGCGTGGGGGTTCTGGTGACGTGTGAAGCTCCTGTGTGGAGTGCTTGTGCCACATTCCCCTGGAGTTTGAGTTCCTGGTTCCCCCCAGATGTACCCTGTTCTCCTGAGCCCAACCTGGATCTGAGGACTGTCTCAGTCTCCTCTATTACCTCCTGCGTGATATGGGGAACATTCTTCCTGGCCCACCTGACCGCTATCATGAATGCATGGGACCAATTTGTGGGAGAGTCCTGTATAAGTTCTGCCAGGATCCTTTCCATATGCATTTCATAGTGCTCCTTTAAGATGATCAGTGTGGTATGGCCCCAGTTTTTAGCATTCCCCACGATTAGATCACTTGTCTGAGGACTAGGTAGTGCAGGTTTTATCATAGCGCACAGGTTATCCACCATGCGCCTGATCATAGCGGTTCCCTCACTCCCGCCCCAGGAAACTTTACGCAGATGGTGCATAGTTCTGAGAAGGAGTGCAGTTTTTGATCAATAATGACAGTTCTCTGTCCGCAGGTTGATAGGGATTACGTGCGTGGTGTTGTCGTGGAACCGTCCTGGTTCCGCATCCCTCCACGCGTGCTACCCGGTCGGAGATTCCCCGCGCGGAGCTGGACCCGCTCGGGGCCTGCACCGTGTTCGCTCCCGCTGGGGAGGACCGTGGCCCGGGGAGAAGCGGAGGGCGTCTTCGTGGGACCCGCTGGGGTAGCAGAGGCAAGGCCCGTGGAATGGACTCTGCGCGGGGCATGCGCCACGGCCGATTCCGTGTAGGAGAGGCCGCGCGGCGTCTTCGAGGGAGGCGCTGGGGCAGCGGAGCCACAGCACCAACGCGAGCTACGCCCCCGCGGCCCTGACGAACCACCGAGGCGTAGGACGGACGCGAGGGCCCGGGGAACCGGGAACCATCGACACAAGGGGCACTGGCATGTTAGGAGCAGAGTTTGGGGCCCGCC
>JAVCWC010000033.1:290000-296664 GCA_034769755.1 Odontamblyopus lacepedii
GGTTAGGGTTAGGAGTTAGGAGTTAGGGTTAGGGTTAGGGTTAGGAGTTAGGGTTAGGAGTTAGGGTTAGGAGTTAGGGTTAGGAGTTAGGGTTAGGGTTAGGGTTAGGGTTAGGAGTTAGGAGTTAGGGTTAGGGTTAGGGTTAGGGTTAGGGTTAGGAGTTAGGGTTAGGGTTAGGAGTTAGGGTTAGGAGTTAGGGTTAGGGTTAGGGTTAGGAGTTAGGGTTAGGAGTTAGGGTTAGGAGTTAGGAGTTAGGGTTAGGAGTTAGGAGTTAGGAGTTAGGGTTAGGAGTTAGGAGTTAGGGTTAGGGTTAGGAGTTAGGGTTAGGGTTAGGGTTAGGAGTTAGGGTTAGGGTTAGGGTTAGGGTTAGGGTTAGGGTTAGGAGTTAGGGTTAGGAGTTAGGGTTAGGGTTAGGGTTAGGGTTAGGAGTTAGGGTTAGGAGTTAGGGTTAGGGTTAGGAGTTAGGAGTTAGGGTTAGGGTTAAGTTAGGAGTTAGGGTTAGGGTTAGGGTTAGGAGTTAGGGTTAGGAGTTAGGAGTTAGGAGTTAGGAGTTAGGAGTTAGGAGTTAGGGTTAGGGTTAGGGTTAGGGTTAGGGTTAGGAGTTAGGAGTTAGGGTTAGGAGTTAGGAGTTAGGAGTTAGGGTTAGGGTTAGGAGTTAGGGTTAGGGTTAGGGTTAGGGTTAGGGTTAGGGTTAGGGTTAGGAGTTAGGGTTAGGAGTTAGGGTTAGGGTTAGGAGTTAGGAGTTAGGGTTAGGGTTAGGGTTAGGAGTTAGGGTTAGGAGTTAGGGTTAGGGTTAGGGTTAGGAGTTAGGGTTAGGAGTTAGGGTTAGGGTTAGGAGTTAGGGTTAGGGTTAGGAGTTAGGAGTTAGGGTTAGGAGTTAGGGTTAGGGTTAGGGTTAGGGTTAGGGTTAGGAGTTAGGAGTTAGGGTTAGGAGTTAGGGTTAGGAGTTAGGGTTAGGGTTAGGAGTTAGGGTTAGGGTTAGGGTTAGGAGTTAGGGTTAGGGTTAGGGTTAGGGTTAGGAGTTAGGGTTAGGGTTAGGGTTAGGGTTAGGAGTTAGGGTTAGGGTTAGGAGTTAGGAGTTAGGAGTTAGGGTTAGGAGTTAGGGTTAGGAGTTAGGGTTAGGAGTTAGGGTTAGGGTTAGGGTTAGGGTTAGGGTTAGGGTTAGGGTTAGGGTTAGGGTTAGGGTTAGGGTTAGGGTTAGGAGTTAGGGTTAGGGTTAGGGTTAGGGTTAGGAGTTAGGAGTTAGGGTTAGGGTTAGGAGTTAGGGTTAGGGTTAGGGTTAGGGTTAGGAGTTAGGGTTAGGGTTAGGGTTAGTTAGGGTTAGGGTTAGGGTTAGGGTTAGGAGTTAGGAGTTAGGGTTAGGGTTAGGAGTTAGGAGTTAGGGTTAGGGTTAGGGTTAGGAGTTAGGAGTTAGGGTTAGAGTTAGGGTTAGGAGTTAGGGTTAGGGTTAGGGTTAGGGTTAGGGTTAGGAGTTAGGGTTAGGGTTAGGGTTAGGGTTAGGAGTTAGGGTTAGGGTTAGGAGTTAGGAGTTAGGAGTTAGGGTTAGGGTTAGGGTTAGGGTTAGGGTTAGGAGTTAGAGTTAGGGTTAGGGTTAGGGTTAGGGTTAGGGTTAGGGTTAGGGTTAGGGTTAGGGTTAGGGTTAGGGTTAGGGTTAGGGTTAGGGTTAGGAGTTAGGAGTTAGGAGTTAGGGTTAGGAGTTAGGAGTTAGGGGTTAGGAGTTAGGAGTTAGGGTTAGGAGTTAGGGTTAGGAGTTAGGGTTAGGGTTAGGGTTAGGGTTAGGGTTAGGAGTTAGGGTTAGGGTTAGGGTTAGGAGTTAGGGTTAGGAGTTAGGGTTAGGAGTTAGGGTTAGGGTTAGGGTTAGGGTTAGGGTTAGGAGTTAGGGTTAGGGTTAGGGTTAGGAGTTAGGGTTAGGAGTTAGGGTTAGGGTTAGGAGTTAGGGTTAGGGTTAGGGTTAGGGTTAGGGTTAGGAGTTAGGGTTAGGAGTTAGGGTTAGGGTTAGGGTTAGGGTTAGGGTTAGGGTTAGGGTTAGGAGTTAGGAGTTAGGAGTTAGGAGTTAGGGTTAGGGTTAGGAGTTAGGAGTTAGGAGGTTAGGAGTTAGGGTTAGGGTTAGGGTTAGGAGTTAGGAGTTAGGGTTAGGGTTAGGGTTAGGGTTAGGGTTAGCGTTAGAGTTAGGAGTTAGGGTTAGGGTTAGGGTTAGGGTTAGGAGTTAGGAGTTAGGGTTAGGAGTTAGGAGTTAGGGTTAGGAGTTAGGAGTTAGGAGTTAGGGTTAGGGTTAGGGTTAGGGTTAGGGTTAGGGGTTAGGAGTTAGGGTTAGGAGTTAGGGTTAGGGTTAGGGTTAGGAGTTAGGGTTAGGGTTAGGAGTTAGGGTTAGGGTTAGGAGTTAGGAGTTAGGGTTAGGAGTTAGGAGTTAGGGTTAGGAGTTAGGAGTTAGGAGTTAGGGTTAGGGTTAGGGTTAGGAGTTAGGAGTTAGGGTTAGGGTTAGGGTTAGGGTTAGGAGTTAGGGTTAGGGTTAGGAGTTAGGAGTTAGGGTTAGGAGTTAGGGTTAGGGTTAGGAGTTAGGAGTTAGGGTTAGGGTTAGGGTTAGGGTTAGGAGTTAGGAGTTAGGGTTAGGGTTAGGGTTAGGAGTTAGGGTTAGGGTTAGGGTTAGGGTTAGGGTTAGGAGTTAGGGTTAGGGTTAGGGTTAGGAGTTAGGGTTAGGAGTTAGGGTTAGGAGTTAGGGTTAGGGTTAGGGTTAGGAGTTAGGGTTAGGGTTAGGGTTAGGGTTAGGAGTTAGGGTTAGGGTTAGGGTTAGGAGTTAGGAGTTAGGGTTAGGGTTAGGGTTAGGAGTTAGGGTTAGGAGTTAGGAGTTAGGGTTAGGGTTAGGGTTAGGGTTAGGAGTTAGGGTTAGGGTTAGGGTTAGGAGTTAGGGTTAGGGTTAGGAGTTAGGGTTAGGGTTAGGGTTAGGGTTAGGGTTAGGAGTTAGGGTTAGGAGTTAGGAGTTAGGGTTAGGGTTAGGAGTTAGGGTTAGGGTTAGGAGTTAGGGTTAGGGTTAGGGTTGAGTTAGGGTTAGGAGGTTAGGGTTAGGGTTAGGAGTTAGAGTTAGGGTTAGGAGTTAGGGTTAGGAGTTAGGGTTAGGAGGTTAGGGTTAGGGTTAGGAGTTAGGAGTTAGGAGTTAGGAGTTAGGGTTAGGAGTTAGGGTTAGGGTTAGGAGTTAGGGTTAGGGTTAGGGTTAGGGTTAGGAGTTAGGGTTAGGGTTAGGAGTTAGGGTTAGGGTTAGGAGTTAGGAGTTAGGAGTTAGGAGTTAGGAGTTAGGAGTTAGGGTTAGGAGTTAGGGTTAGGAGTTAGGAGTTAGGGTTAGGAGTTAGGGTTAGGGGTTAGGGTTAGGAGTTAGGAGTTAGGGTTAGGGTTAGGAGTTAGGGTTAGGAGTTAGGAGTTAGGAGTTAGGGTTGAGTGAGTTAGGGTTAGGAGTTAGGGTTAGGGTTAGGGTTAGGGTTAGGGTTAGGGTTAGGAGTTAGGGTTAGGAGTTAGGGTTAGGGTTAGGGTTAGGGTTAGGGTTAGGAGTTAGGGTTAGGAGTTAGGGGTTAGGGTTAGGGTTAGGGTTAGGGTTAGGGTTAGGGTTAGGAGTTAGGAGTTAGGGTTAGGAGTTAGGAGTTAGGAGTTAGGGTTAGGGTTAGGGTTAGGGTTAGGGTTAGGGTTAGGGTTAGGAGTTAGGGTTAGGAGTTAGGAGTTAGGGTTAGGAGTTAGGAGTTAGGAGTTAGGGTTAGGGTTAGGGTTAGGAGTTAGGAGTTAGGGTTAGGGTTAGGGTTAGGGTTAGGGTTAGGGTTAGGGTTAGGGTTAGAGGTTAGGAGTTAGGGTTAGGAGGTTAGGAGTTAGGGTTAGGGTTAGGAGTTAGGGTTAGGGTTAGGGTTAGGAGTTAGGAGTTAGGGTTAGGAGTTAGGGTTAGGAGGTTAGGGTTAGGAGTTAGGGTTAGGGTTAGGGTTAGGGTTAGAGGTTAGGAGTTAGGAGTTAGGAGTTAAGGAGTTAGGGTTAGGGTTAGGAGTTAGGGTTAGAGTTAGGGTTAGGAGTTAGGAGTTAGGAGGTTAGGGTTAGGAGTTAGGGTTAGGAGTTAGGAGTTAGGAGGTTAGGAGTTAGGAGTTAGGAGTTACAAGGTTAGGGTTAGGGTTAGGGTTAGGAGTTAGGAGTTAGGGTTAGGGTTAGGGTTAGGGTTAGGGTTAGGGTTAGGAGTTAGGAGTTAGGGTTAGGGTTAGGGTTAGAGGTTAGGGTTAGGGTTGGGGAGTTAGGGTTAGGGTTAGGGTTAGGGTTAGGAGTTAGGAGTTGAGGTTAGGGTTAGGGTTAGGGTTAGGGTTAGGGTTAGGGTTAGGAGTTAGGAGTTAGGAGTTAGGGTTAGGAGTTAGAGTTAGGGTTAGGAGTTAGGGTTAGTTCAGTTAGAGGTTTAGGGTTAGGGATTTGGTTAAGGGTTAGGAGTTAGGGTTAGGGTTAGGAGTTAGGGTTAGGAGTTGAGTTAGGAGTTAGGAGTTAGGAGTTAGGAGTTAGGGTTAGGGTTAGGGTTAGGGTTAGGGTTAGGGTTAGGAGTTAGGGTTAGGGTTAGGAGTTAGGGTTAGATTGAGGTTAGGAGTTAGGAGGTTAGGGTTAGGAGTTAGGAGTTAGGGTTAGGGTTAGGGTTAGAGGTTAGGGTTAGGAGTTAGGGTTAGGAGTTAGGGATTAGGAGTTAGGGTTAGGGTTAGGGTTAAAGTTAGGAGTTGAGTTAGGGTTGAGTTAGGAATTAGGGTTAGGGTTAGGAGTTAGGGTTAGGGTTAGGGTTAGGGTTAGGAGTTAGGGTTAGGAGTTAGGGTTAGGAGTTGGATTAGGAGTTAGGGTTAGGGTTAGGGTTAAGGTTAGGGTTAGGGTTAGGAGTTAGGGTTAGGGTTAGGGTTGGAGTTGAGGTTAGGGTTAGGAGTTAGGAGTTAGGGTTAGAGGTTAGGGGGTTAGGGTTAGGGTTAGGAGTTAGGTTAGGGTTAGGAGTTAGTTAGAGGTTAGGAGTTTAGGAGTTAGGAGTTAGGGTTAGGGTTATGGGTTAGGGTTAGGGTTAGGGTTAGGGTTAGGGTTAGGGTTAGGGTTAGGGTTAGGAGTTAGGGTTAGGGTTAGGGGTTAGGGTTAGGAGAGTTAGGAGTTAGGGTTAGGAGTTAGGGTTAGGAGTTAGGGTTAGGGTTAGGGTTAGGAGTTAGGGTTAGGGTTGAGGTTGAGTTAGGAGTTAGGTTTAGGGTTAGGGTTAGGGTTTAGGAGTTAGGGTTAGCGAGTTAGGGTGGGTTAGGGTTAGGGTTAGGGTTAAGATTGGGAGTTAGGGTTAGGAGTTAGGGTTAGGAGTTAGGGTTAGGAGTTAGGGTTAGGGTTAGGGTTAGGTCGAGGTTAGGAGTTAGGGTTAGGAGTTAGGGTTAGGGTTAGGGTTAGGGTTAGGGGTTAGGGTTAGGGTTAGGTTAGAGTTAGGGGTTAGGAGTTAGGGTTGAGTTAGGAGATTAGGAGTTAGGAGTTAGGGTTAGGAGTTAGGGTTAGGGATTAGGGTTAGGGTTAGAAGGTTTAGGTTAGGAGTTAGGAGTTAGGGTTAGGAGTTAGGGTTAGGAGTTAGGGTTAGGGTTAGGAGTTAGAGGTTAGGAGTTAGGGTTAGGAGTTAGGGTTAGGAGTTAGGGTTAGGGTTAGGGTTAGGGTTAGGGTTGAGTTAGGAGTTAGGAGTTGAGTTAGGGTTCGGGTTAGGGTTAGGGTTAGGGTTAGGGTTAGGAGTTAGGAGTTAGGGATTAGGGTTAGGGTTGAGTTGAGGTTAGGAGTTAGGAGTGGGTTAGGAGTTAGGAGTTAGGAGTTAGGAGTTAGGAGTTAGGAGTTAGGGTTAGGGTTAGGGTTAAGGTGAGTTAGGAGTTAGGGTTAGGGTTAGGGTTAGGAGTTAGGGTTAGGGTTAGGGTTAGGGTTAGGGTTAGGAGTTAGGAGTTAGGGTTAGGAGTTAGGGTTAGGGTTAGGGTTAGGGTTAGGGTTAGGAGTTAGGGTTAGGGTTAGGGTTAGGGTTAGGAGTTAGGGTTAGGAGTTAGGGTTAGGGTTAGGAGTTAGGAGTTAGGGTTAGGGTTAGGAGTTAGGAGTTAGGGTTAGGAGTTAGGGTTAGGAGTTAGGGTTGAGTTAAGTTAGGGTTAGGAGTTAGGGATTAGGAGTTAGGGTTAGGAGTTAGGAGTTGAGTTGAGTTAGGAGTTAGGAGTTAGGAGTTAGGGTTAGGGTTAGGGTTAGGGTTAGGGTTAGGGTTAGGAGTTAGAGTTAGGGGTTAGGGTTAGAGTTAGGGTTAAGGTTAGGGTTAGGAGTTAGGGTTAAGGAGTTAGGGTTAGGAGTTAGGGTTAGGGTTAGGGTTAGGGTTAGGAGTTAGGGTTGAGGGTTAGGTTAGCGTTAGGGTTAGAGTTAGAGTTAGCGTCAGGGTTAGGAGTTAGGAGTTAGGGTTAGGAGTTAGGAGTTAGGAGTTAGGAGTTAGGGTTCAGGTTAGGGTTAGGAGTTAGTTGAGTTAGGGATTAGGAGTTAGGGTTAGGGTTAGGAGTTAGGGTTAGGGTTAGGGTTTAGGGTTAGGAGTTAGGGTTAGGAGTTGAGGTTAGGAGTTAGAGTTAGGAGTTAGGAGTTAGGAGTTAGGAGTTAGGAGTTAGGAGTTGAGGTTGGAGATTGAGTTAAAGTTAAATTAGATTGA
>JAVCWC010000027.1:0-62500 GCA_034769755.1 Odontamblyopus lacepedii
ACAAACTCTGACTTTCTGGATTATTTCTCCACATGGAATTATTTTATGAAAAACTGGATATTCTTTTCTGTGGACTGTTATGGACTAACTGAGCACAGCTATTCCTGGATTGGACCCGTTTCGGACCGACAGAACCGGCTCAAAGTTAAGAAATACGCAAATGTTTTGAATATTTTTGGAAATTATAAGTTCTGGCTCTTTGGGCTGTGTGGCATAAAATGAATGATATGGTTGTTTTACTGAGGAATTAAGCTTTCAAACGATGTACAGCAGGTCAATATTGGAAAAATAAGTACGGTGAATATCTGGCTTGACTTTTTAATGTTGTGAAATCGCCCGCTTAGCGGGCGGGTGGGTGTAAGTGCAAGTGGACTAGCTTAATGTTGGCTTAGAAACACATTGTTCCAATGCAATCGCGCTAATATGTGCTAACTAGCTAATACCAAGCAACTTCGGTTTAACTTGTATAGTGTCAAACAATACAAGCTGTGATTAAAACGCTCCTATTAACTTGTACCAGTACCTACAGTTTATGATAGATATCAAAGCTAACACATCTCCGGCCAAGTTAAAAACAAATAGTTTCTAGATGAATCCGTAATATTTTAACATGAACTTACCGTGAATCTCCTTCACCCACGGCTCCAACATGCTTCCTCTTCAGATGTTCACGCATTGAGGTTGTGCTGCCATGCCATGCGAGATCGGCTGTGCACATTTTGCACCTAACCCTGTTTTTTGTTAAAGTAAAATGCTCCCAAACTTTTGAGGACTTGGGTCGTCTGTGTTCGTCTCTAACATTTTCAGCAGGAGAGTCCACACTACCTGCGTTCACCTCCGCCATTTCTGAAGTGTGCTCTTTTTTTCCCCCCGATTCTCCCGCTTGGACTTGGTCACGTGAACTAGTCAACTAATCGATTACTAAATTAGTTGCCAACTATTTTAATAGTCGATTTTAGTCGATTTTAATCGATTTAATCGATTAGTTGTTGCAGCCCTAGTGTAGTCACTGCAATCTGCAACAGTAAAGCCCCCTCTTCCTGCTCAGACTGTCACCTCTCACTCAGGAGCTGTTGCATTGTGGAGAAACAGCAGCCGACAGCAACACTAAGGAGCCAAAGGACCAAAGTGTGAGGGCGACAGCAGCTCCATCCATGAGTTCTATCAGAGCTGTCACATATTTCTACTGCTCCACCAAAGTTTTCAAAACCACTGGAGCAGAAAGTCTGACAGACTCAAGGGTGCCCTATAAGGAAAGAGTTCTTCCAGAGACACTGGAGTCACACTGTACAGTATATTACTCAGGTAAGAGTACTGTTACACTGTACAGTATATTACTCAGGTAAGAGTACTGTTACACTGTACAGTATATTACTCAAGTAAGAGTACTGTTACACTGTACAGTATATTACTCAGGTAAGAGTACTGTTACACTGTACAGTATATTACTCAAGTAAGAGTACTGTTACACTGTACAATATTTTACTCAAGTAAGTACCGTCTGTCTGTCTAAAAGTATGAAAACTACTGAAAACGTACTTAAAATTGTGGGCATGGTGAGTGAGTGGCCCCGCTCAGGCCTCACCGCACGAAGGGTCTGGGTTCTGATCATGGTCGCCCGGGCCTTTCTATGTGGAGTTTACATGTTCTTCCCGTGTCTGTTTCCTTCAGGCACTCCGGTTTCCCCCATCAACCCAAAACATGCACTGTAGGTGTGTGTGAGTGTGTGGGTGGTGGTAGCTCACTACCATTGAGTCTGGAGTGAATGAACAATGCCGTTAATAATGCTCTGTAAGCGTCTTTGAGGACGTGTCTGTGAATAAGTGCTATAGCTGTCGTCGTAGGCGACTTTGGGTGTCCAGAAAGGTGCCAAATAAATAAAATGCATCACTTATAACGTAACTTTACTCACTCTAATGGTAACTGGCGCTGGGTGGCTAATTTTGGTTGTGTCCGTCTGGAGTAGAATTACAGGTCCTTCGTGCTCTCCCGCTCCCTGTGCCTCCACCTTCTCCGGCTGCTACACCCTCCACACCCACACCCACGGCTGCAACTCTCAACTCTGACGAGGGAACAGCAGGAGTGGGTCGCAGGGGCAGCTGTTTGCCGCCCAGTCCTCTGCGCATGAACCCCTCTGTGAGTGGGGAGCCCACAGGAGGCAGTTTATACATCTATGTAGTGAATTATTTCATATACAGTCCCTGACAAAAGTCTTGTCTCTTATCCATTTTGTAGAAACAAAAGTTTATAACCTGACTTTAAATTAATCGATTGGTTTTAGAAATGTCTCATATTAAAGTTAAAACCCTCCCAAATTATGCTCAATATACTAAAATAAATTAGCTTCACTGAAGAAACATTGATCATTTAATGAACACAAAGGTCAGATTTTGGTAAGACAAAAGTTTTGTCTCCTTGTCACATGATGCACCCAGTCCTAGATTCCAGCCTCACCTGTGATCAGTTACTGATCAGTCACTTAGTGGGTGTGTATAAAAAGAACCCCAGCACACCAGACCCTCACATCAACTGCAACTTGACCTCTGACAACCTGCCTAAGATCCACCCGGAGACCAAAGCGTTAATGATCAAGAGGCTGAAGACCAGATCCACTGCTGAGGTGGCTGACACCTTCAATGTGTCTCAGCGTCAAGTACAAAGAATAAGACAAAGATCTGACAAGACTGGAGATGTTTTTGACAAGCCCAGGTCCAGCAGACCCCGCAAGACAACTGCTCGGGAGGACCGTTTGTTGATGTGAAAATCCAAGGCCCCTTTTCCACTGCAGCAGAGCTCCACCAGGCCTGGTCACCTCAAGTCCCTGTGTCAACCAGAACAGTTTGTAGAATTCTGTCTGGAAATGGCCTCCATGGTCGAATCAGTGCACAGAAACCAGCACTAAACAAAAGGCCATTAAAAAACCGTGTGGCATTTGCCAAGGCCCACAGCCTGCTAAAAGGATGGACCCTGGAAAAGTGGCAGAAGGTGGATTTCTCAGATGAATCCTCGGTTGAATTACATCACAGCCGCCGCAAATATTGCAGGAGACCTACTGGAGCCCACATGGATCCAAGATTCACCCAGAAAACAGTTACATTTGGTGGTGGAAAAATCCTGGTCTGGGTACATCCAGTATGGGGGTGTGCGAGACATTTGCAGGGTGGAGGAAATATCAACAGCCTAAAATATCAAGAAGTATTAGCACCTCTTACATTCCCATAAAAGGGGTCACATTTTGCAGCAGGATGGTGCTCCATCACATACTTCTACCTCTACATCAAAGCTCCTCAAGGAGAAGAAGATCAAGGTGCTCCAGGACTGGCCCAGTCACCAGACATGAACATCACTGAGCAGGTCTGGGGTAGAATGAAAGAGGAAGAATGGAAGGAACAACCAAAGAACCTGGAGGAACTCTGGAGGCTGTGAGACGCTTTCTTTGCTATTCCTGATGACTTCATCAACAAACTGTATGAATCATTGTCGAACCACATGGATGAAGTCCTTCAAGCTCATGGAAGTCATACAAGATATTAAATATGGAGCTCACAGCACCACTACTTAATTCACTGACGTTATGCAACAGATTTTTGTATTTGAAGTAAATTATTTGTTCAATTTTCTGTAGGAGACAAGACTTTTGTATTGCCAAAATCTGACCTTTCTGTGTTCATTAAATGATCAGTGTTTCTCCAGTGAAGCAAATTTATTTTCGTATATTGAGCATAATTTGGGAGGTTTTAGCTTTAATATGAGACATTTCTAAAACCAATCGATTAATTTAAAGTCAGGTTATAAACTTTTGTTTCTACAAAATGGATAAGAGACAAGACTTTTGTCAGGGACTGTAGCTTGATAATGATAATGAATGTGTTTGTTCAAAGTTTATTTGTCACATCCATTACAGCAGCAGTGTAAAATAACATTAAAGACAAAATAAAATGTACCAATAAAATACAGCTATTGTATGTGTTCTGTCAAAGGTGTGGACCAGTGTTGGTGGTAGGCCTCAAGGTCCCGGTCCTGGTGGAGGAAACACATGGCACTGGCAGGGATACAGCAGAGTTACTGCATACAAGAGGGGGCATCACATTTGGTGGTGGCCATAGCAGAAGGGGTTTCCATTGCAGTGTTGCTGCCGTCGGTGAAGGTGCTGGTCCCTGGGGTCCACCTGCTGCAGCGCCTGGTCCCGGTGCCAACAGAAGCCTCTCCTCCTCCCGCAGAGCTGCTACGTACCTAAGAAACACAAAACGTAATTCAAGAACAAACTTTACTTGTGTTTCCAACTGTGGTGACGTGGCTGAAAGTGACTGTCGCTGCGTCTGCCAACATCAAACCTACCACTGCTAGATGTGGTGGAATTCTGTCAGAAGCCAAAAAACGCCACAGAGTTGTTGAAAGAAAATGGTTTAAGAATGTTTTTTTTTTTTTTTTTTTAAAGACTTTTTCAAAAAATATAATTCACTCATAAATAAATGGGATTAGAAACAACATCGGTGATCGAGTCTTTTGGGCTTTTGTGCAGTGGGAAATCAGCAGAGGGAAGTGTGAGGTGCTTATAAAGATGTTTTCTAACGTTTCCAGACACTAATGAGTGAACCAGGCAGAGCGTTTGGTTTGTTAGACTCGTGGATGTTGTCAGACGGGTTAAAGTGAAGTTAAGATTCTTCAGTCTGAAGTAAATTGGTGTTTTACGTGGAAGTTCAGAACTTGCCCCCATCACTACACTAGTTCAGAACTTGCCCCCATCACTGCACTAGTTCAGAACTTGCCCCCATCACTACACTAGTTCAGAACTTGCCCCCATCACTACACTAGTTCAGAACTTGCCCCCATCACTACACTAGTTCAGAACTTGCCCCATCACTACACTAGTTCAGAACTTGCCCCATCACTGCACTAGTTCAGAATTTGCCCCCATCACTACACTAGTTCAGAACTTGCCCCCATCACTACACTAGTTCAGAACTTGCCCCATCACTACACTAGTTCAGAACTTGCCCCCATCACTGCACTAGTTCAGAACTTGCCCCCATCACTACAGTAGTTCAGAACTTGCCCCCATCACTGCACTAGTTCAGAACTTGCCCCCATCACTGCACTAGTTCAGAACTTGCCCCCATCACTACACTAGTTCAGAACTTGCCCCATCACTGCACTAGTTCAGAATTTGCCCCATCACTACACTAGTTCAGAACTTGCCCCATCACTACACTAGTTCAGAACTTGCCCCATCACTACACTAGTTCAGAACTTGCCCCCATCACTGCACTAGTTCAGAACTTGCCCCCATCACTACAGTAGTTCAGAACTTGCCCCCATCACTGCACTAGTTCAGAACTTGCCCCCATCACTACACTAGTTCAGAACTTGCCCCATCACTGCACTAGTTCAGAACTTGCCCCCATCACTACACTAGTTCAGAACTTGCCCCATCACTACACTAGTTCAGAACTTGCCCCATCACTGCACTAGTTCAGAATTTGCCCCCATCACTACACTAGTTCAGAACTTGCCCCCATCACTACACTAGTTCAGAACTTGCCCCCATCACTACACTAGTTCAGAACTTGCCCCCATCACTACACTAGTTCAGAACTTGCCCCATCACTACACTAGTTCAGAACTTGCCCCATCACACTAGTTCAGAACTTGCCCCCATCACTACAATAGTTCAGAACTTGCCCCCATCACTACACTAGTTCAGAACTTTCCCCATCACACTAGTTCAGAACTTGCCCCCATCACTACACTAGTTCAGAACTTGCCCCATCACACTAGTTCAGAACTTGCCCCCATCACTACACTAGTTCAGAACTTGCCCCCATCGCTACACTAGTTCAGAACTTGCCCCATCGCTACGCCAGTTCAGAACTTGCCCCCATCACTACACTAGTTCAGAACTTACCCCCATCACTACACTAGTTCAGAACTTGCCCCCATCACTACACTAGTTCAGAACTTGCCCCCATCGCTACATTAGTTCAGAACTTGCCCCCATCGCTACACTAGTTCAGAACTTGCCCCCATCACTACACTAGTTCAGAACTTGCCCCCATCACTACATTAGTTCAGAACTTGCCCCCATCGCTACACTAGTTCAGAACTTGCCCCCATCACTACACTAGTTCAGAATTTGCCCCCATCACTACACTAGTTCAGAACTTGCCCCATCACTACACTAGTTCAGAACTTGCCCCCATCACTACACTAGTTCAGAACTTGCCCCCATCACTACACTAGTTCAGAACTTGCCCCCATCACTACATTAGTTCAGAACTTGCCCCCATCACTACACTAGTTCAGAACTTGCCCCATCACTACACTAGTTCAGAACTTGCCCCCATCACTACATTAGTTCAGAATTTGCCCCCATCGCTACACTAGTTCAGAACTTGCCCCCATCACTACACTAGTTCAGAATTTGCCCCCATCACTACACTAGTTCAGAACTTGCCCCATCACTACACTAGTTCAGAACTTGCCCCATCACTACACTAGTTCAGAACTTGCCCCCATCACTACACTAGTTCAGAACTTGCCCCATCACTACACTAGTTCAGAACTTGCCCCCATCACTACACTAGTTCAGAACTTGCCCCCATCACTACACTAGTTCAGAACTTTCCCCATCACTACACTAGTTCAGAACTTGCCCCCATCACTACACTAGTTCAGAACTTGCCCCCATCACTACACTAGTTCAGAACTTGCCCCCATCACTACACTAGTTCAGAACTTGCCCCATCACTACACTAGTTCAGAACTTGCCCCATCACTACATTAGTTCAGAACTTGCCCCATCACTACATTAGTTCAGAACTTGCCCCCATCACTACACTAGTTCAGAACTTGCCCCCATCACTACACTAGTTCAGAACTTGCCCCCATCACTACACTAGTTCAGAACTTGCCCCCATCACTACACTAGTTCAGAACTTGCCCCATCACTACACTAGTTCAGAACTTGCCCCATCACTACATTAGTTCAGAACTTTCCCCATCACTACACTAGTTCAGAACTTGCCCCCATCACTACACTAGTTCAGAACTTGCCCCATCACTACACTAGTTCAGAACTTGCCCCCATCACTACATTAGTTCAGAACTTGCCCCCATCACTACACTAGTTCAGAACTTGCCCCCATCACTACACTAGTTCAGAACTTGCCCCCATCACTACATTAGTTCAGAACTTGCCCCCATCGCTACACTAGTTCAGAACTTGCCCCCATCACTACACTAGTTCAGAATTTGCCCCCATCACTACACTAGTTCAGAATTTGCCCCCATCACTACACTAGTTCAGAACTTGCCCCCATCACTACACTAGTTCAGAACTTGCCCCCATCACTACACTAGTTCAGAACTTGCCCCCATCACTACACTAGTTCAGAACTTGCCCCATCACTACATTAGTTCAGAACTTGCCCCCATCACTACACTAGTTCAGAACTTGCCCCCATCACTACACTAGTTCAGAACTTGCCCCCATCACTACATTAGTTCAGAACTTGCCCCATCACTACACTAGTTCAGAACTTGCCCCCATCACTACACTAGTTCAGAATTAGCCCCGATCACTACACTAGTTCAGAATTTGCCCCCATCACTACACTAGTTCAGAACTTGCCCCCATCACTACACTAGTTCAGAACTTGCCCCCATCACTACACTAGTTCAGAACTTGCCCCATCACTACACTAGTTCAGAACTTGCCCCATCACTACACTAGTTCAGAACTTGCCCCATCACTACATTAGTTCAGAACTTTCCCCATCACTACACTAGTTCAGAACTTGCCCCCATCACTACACTAGTTCAGAACTTGCCCCATCACTACACTAGTTCAGAACTTGCCCCCATCACTACATTAGTTCAGAACTTGCCCCCATCACTACACTAGTTCAGAACTTGCCCCCATCACTACACTAGTTCAGAACTTGCCCCCATCACTACATTAGTTCAGAACTTGCCCCCATCGCTACACTAGTTCAGAACTTGCCCCCATCACTACACTAGTTCAGAACTTGCCCCCATCACTACACTAGTTCAGAACTTGCCCCATCACTACACTAGTTCAGAACTTGCCCCCATCACTACACTAGTTCAGAACTTGCCCCCATCACTACACTAGTTCAGAACTTTCCCCATCACTACACTAGTTCAGAACTTGCCCCCATCACTGCACTAGTTCAGAACTTGCCCCCATCACTACACTAGTTCAGAACTTGCCCCCATCACTGCACTAGTTCAGAACTTGCCCCCATCACTACACTAGTTCAGAACTTTCCCCATCACTACACTAGTTCAGAACTTGCCCCCATCACTGCACTAGTTCAGAACTTGCCCCCATCACTACACTAGTTCAGAACTTGCCCCATCACTACACTAGTTCAGAACTTGCCCCCATCACTACACTAGTTCAGAACTTGCCCCCATCACTGCACTAGTTCAGAACTTGCCCCCATCACTACACTAGTTTGTTTTCTTGACAGACTCACTGCCACAGTGAGATCTCCACCGAGGAAACACTGATCTGTGCTGTTTTTTGGCTCCTGACAGAATTCACCTCCTCTAGAAACAGACTTTAGCTTCAAATGTGCCAGAGTTCAACTTTAATGTAACAGGTGGATTTATTCTGTGGGGTTACAGCTCGGCCACAGCCAGGTAGTAATTAGTCAGATGATGAGCTGCACACATGTACAGAGAGAACAGATGCCCACCTCAGCAGCTCCTGAGGGCGTGGCCTGGGGAGTGGAGCTCAGGGGTGGGAGGACCCACCTCAGCAGCTCCTGAGGGCGTGGCCTGGGGAGTGGAGCTCAGGGGTGGGAGGACCCACCTCAGCAGCTCCTGAGGGCGTGGCCTGGGGGTGGAGCTCAGGGGTGGGAGGACCCGCCAGCTCGGGTGCACATGTTTCGTCAGCTGGAGCCCATGACCAGGGCTCCCACTGAGATGTTGCCCGGACTGTTCCTCCACCTCTTCAGGGGTGAGGGTCCTCAGAGGGTGGGGGAAGTACGTTCCCCTCCTCGTTCGTGTCCGGAGCGTCAGGGTCCAAGCTGACGGCCTGCAGCGCTCGGCCCGTCTGGGAGTACAGGTACTCGATACCAAAGAGCTCCCCTAAAATTCAACACACACAACACATTTCTTACTCCTGGCTGAATATGGAAGTCTTTAGGGAATTATGATCTGACAGTTCTCACCAGTGTACTCCCCGGGCCTGGTGAAGTCCTCTCGGCTGAGCTCTTCAAGGGAGCGCTGCAGGGGGCCACCGTATGAGCGGAGCAGGCGCTCTTCCTCCGCTGCAGACACCGCCCGGTTCTCATTCCACCGCACTAACCCGTCCAGGAGAAACACCTGAAGTACCAGGCACTGGCCATTTCTCCTGAGATGAAGATGAGACAGAGAGTTGCATCAGTCACACGTACAGTACACACACACACACACACACACTGTGAAAGTGTGCAAAAAAAAAATTGCATAAATGGGCAGAAAAAATGGCAACGTTGCACTGTGTGGAAAAGTGAAAATACAGTGTGTCTATGGGAGACGTCCCGATGTTAAGTTTGCCGGTGAGGTCCACAGGCGTCCCGATGTTAAGTTTGCCGGTGAGGTCCACAGACGTCCCGATGTTAAGTTTGCCGGTGAAGTCCACAGACGTCCCGGTGTTAAGTTTGCCGGTGAAGTCCACAGACGTCCCGGTGTTACGTTTGCCGGTGAGGTCCACAGACGTCCCGGTGTTACGTTTGCCGGTGAGGTCCACAGACGTCCCGGTGTTACGTTTGCCGGTGAGGTCCACAGACGTCCCGGTGGTACGGTTGCCGGTGAGGTCCACAGACGTCCGATTGTTAAGTTTGCCGGTGAGGTCACAGACGTCCCGGTGTTACGCTTTGCCGGTGAGGTCCACAGACGCCCCGGTGTTACGTTGCCGGTGAGGTCCACAGACGCCCGATGTTAAGTTTGCCGGTGAGGTCCACAGACGTCCCGGTGTTACGTTTGCCGGTGAGGTCCACAGACGTCCCGATGTTAAGTTTGCCGGTGAGGTCCACAGACGTCCCGACGTTAAGTTTGCCGGTGAGGTCCACAGACGTCCCGATGTTAAGTTTGCCGGTGAGGTCCACAGGCGTCCCGATGTTAAGTTTGCCGGTGAGGTCCACAGACGTCCCGATGTTAAGTTTGCCGGTGAGGTCCACAGACGTCCCGATGTTAAGTTTGCCGGTGAGGTCCACAGGCGTCCCGATGTTAAGTTTGCCGGTGAGGTCCACAGGGGTCGGCGTTAAGTTTGCCGGTGAGGTCCACAGACGTCCGGCGTTAAGTTTGCCGGTGAGGTCCACAGACGTCCCGACGTTAAGTTTGCCGGTGAGGTCCACAGGCGTCCTGACGTTAAGTTTGCCGGTGAGGTCCACAGGCGTCCCGACGTTAAGTTTGCCGGTGAGGTCCACAGGCGTCCCGACGTTAAGTTTGCCGGTGAGGTCCACAGGCGTCCCGATGTTAAGTTTGCCGGTGAGGTCCACAGGCGTCCCGATGTTAAGTTTGCCGGTGAGGTCCACAGGCGCCCGATGTTAAGTTTGCCGGTGAGGTCCACAGACGCCCCGATGTTAAGTTTGCCGGGGAGGTCCACAGGCGTCAGGAGGTTTAGTTTGCGTGTGAGGTCCACAGACGTCCCGATGTTAAGTTTGCCGGTGAGGTCCACAGGCGTCCCGATGTTAAGTTTGCCGGTGAGGTCCACAGGCGTCCCGATGTTAAGTTTGCCGGTGAGGTCCACAGACGTCCCGAAGTTAAGTTTGCCGGTGAGGTCCACAGACGCCCCGGCGTTAAGTTTGCCGGTGAGGTCCACAGACGCCCCGGCGTTAAGTTTGCCGGTGAGGTCCACAGACGCCCCGACGTTAAGTTTGCCGGTGAGGTCCACAGACGCCCCGACGTTAAGTTTGCCGGTGAGGTCCACAGACGCCCCGATGTTAAGTTTGCCGGTGAGGTCCACAGACGCCCCGATGTTAAGTTTGCGGTGAGGTCCACAGGCGCCCCGATGTTAAGTTTGCCGGTGAGGTCCACAGGCGCCCGATGTTAAGTTTGCCGGTGAGGTCCACAGGCGCCCCGATGTTAAGTTTGCCGGTGAGGTCCACAGGCGTCCGATGTTAAGTTTGCCGGGTGAGGTCCACAGACGCCCCGATGTTAAGTTTGCCGGTGAGGTCCACAGACGTCCCGAGGTTAAGATAGCCGGTGAGTACCACAGACGCCCGGCGTTAAGTATGCCGGTGAGGTCCACAGACGTCCCGACGTTAAGTTTGCCGGTGAGGTCCACAGACGTCCCGACGTTAAGTTTGCCGGTGAGGTCCACAGACGTCCCGACGTTAAGTTTGCCGGTGAGGTCCACAGACGTCCCGACGTTAAGTTTGCCGGTGAGGTCCACAGACGTCCCGATGTTAAGTTTGCCGGTGAGGTCCACAGACGTCCCGATGTTAAGTTTGCCGGTGAGGTCCACAGACGTCCCGATGTTAAGTTTGCCGGTGAGGTCCACAGACGTCCCGATGTTCAGTTTGCCGGTGAGGTCCACAGACGTCCTTAATTTAAGTTTGCCGGTGAGGTCCACAGACGTCCCGACGTTAAGTTTGCCGGTGAGGTCCACAGACGTCCCGATGTTAAGTTTGCCGGTGAGGTCCACAGACGCCCGATGTTAAGTTTGCCGGTGAGGTCCACAGGCGTCGATGTTAAGTTTGCCGGTGAGGTCCACAGACGCCCCGCTGTTAAGTTTGCCGGTGAGGTCCACCGACGACCAGATGTTAAGTTTGCCGGTGAGGTCCACAGACGTCCCGATGTTAAGTTTGCCGGTGAGGTCCACAGGCGTCCGATGTAACGTTTGCCGGTGAGGTCCACAGACGTCCCGATGTTAAGTTTGCCGGTGAGGTCCACAGACGTCCCGATGTTAAGTTTGCCGGTGAGGTCCACAGGCGTCCCGATGTTAAGTTTGCCGGTGAGGTCCACAGACGTCCCGATGTTAAGTTTGCCGGTGAGGTCCACAGACGTCCCGATGTTAAGTTTGCCGGTGAGGTCCACAGACGTCCCGATGTTAAGTTTGCCGGTGAGGTCCACAGACGTCCCGATGTTACGTTTGCCGGTGAGGTCCACAGACGTCCCGATGTTAAGTTTGCCGGTGAGGTCCACAGACGTCCCGATGTTAAGTTTGCCGGTGAGGTCCACAGACGTCCCGATGTTAAGTTTGCCGGTGAGGTCCACAGACGTCCCGATGTTAAGTTTGCCGGTGAGGTCCACAGACGTCCCGACGTTAAGTTTGCCGGTGAGGTCCACAGACGTCCCGATGTTAAGTTTGCCGGTGAGGTCCACAGACGTCCCGATGTTAAGTTTGCCGGTGAGGTCCACAGACGTCCCGATGTTAAGTTTGCCGGTGAGGTCCACAGACGTCCCGACGTTAAGTTTGCCGGTGAGGTCCACAGACGTCCCGATGTTAAGTTTGCCGGTGAGGTCCACAGGCGTCCCGATGTTAAGTTTGCCGGTGAGGTCCACAGACGTCCCGATGTTAAGTTTGCCGGTGAGGTCCACAGGCGTCCCGATGTTAAGTTTGCCGGTGAGGTCCACAGGCGTCCCGATGTTAAGTTTGCCGGTGAGGTCCACAGGCGTCCCGACGTTAAGTTTGCCGGTGAGGTCCACAGACGTCCCGACGTTAAGTTTGCCGGTGAGGTCCACAGACGTCCCGACGTTAAGTTTGCCGGTGAGGTCCACAGGCGTCCTGACGTTAAGTTTGCCGGTGAGGTCCACAGACGTCCCGATGTTAAGTTTGCTGGTGAGGTCCACACCAATGCTGTGCGCTCATACACTTCATACTTTTACACACTCGTACGGCGTTCACCACAACAGGCTTTGGTCCACATCTGGACTAGAGGGCGCCATTCCGACCCACCGGAGTGGAGCTGTGTCCATTTGTTATCAAACCTTCTGCACTCTGACTTTTCCCCCGTGGCCGGAGTGGAGGAACATTATCTTTTTTCCAACATCCCGCCATTCTGACATGTAATTATTAAGTTTCAGCTGCGCTCTTTTCAGGACCAGATTTTCACAGACTGGTGGGGACGTGTTAGGTGCGACCGGAGGAGGCACAGCCTGGTTTAGTCCTGGTTCAGTCCTGGTTCAGTCCTGGTTCAGTCCTGGTTCAGTCCTGGTTCAGTCCTGGTTTAGTCCTGGTTTAGTCCTGGTTTAGTCCTGGTTTAGTCCTGGTTCAGTCCTGGTTCAGTCCTGGTTTAGTCCTGGTTCAGTCCTGGTTCAGTCCTGGTTCAGTCCTGGTTCAATCCTGTTGTAGTCCTGTTTTAGACCTGGTTTGAGTCCTGGTTTAAAACCAGATCTTAACCAGGACTAAACCAGGTCTAAACCAGGTCTAAACCAGGTCTAAACCAGGGCTAAAATCAGGACTCAAACCAGGTCCAAAGCAGAACTAAACCAGGTCTAAACTAAACCAGGTCTAAATTAGGACTAGTGCTCAAGCGCCTCCTCCCGCCGCGCTCAACCCGCTTCCTCTCGACGCGCTCAACCCGCCTCCTCTCGACGCGCTCAACCCGCCTCCTCTCGACGCGCTCAACCCGCCTCCTCTCGACGCGCTCAACCCGCCTCCTCTCAACCCGCCTCCTCTCAACCCGCCTCCTCTCGACGCGCTCAACCCGCCTCCTCTCAACCCGCCTCCTCTCGACGCGCTCAACCCGCCTCCTCTCGACGCGCTCAACCCGCCTCCTCTCAACCCGCCTCCTCTCGACGCGCTCAACCCGCCTCCTCTCGACGCGCTCAACCCGCCTCCTCTCAATGCGCCTCCTCCCGCCGCGCTCAACCCACCTCCTCTCGACGCGCTCAACCCGCCTCCTCTCAACCCGCCTCCTCTCAACCCGCCTCCTCTCGATGCGCTCAACCCGCCTCCTCTCAACGCGCTTGGCGGGTTGAGGAGGAGGCGCGTTGAGGAGGCGGCGCGTTGAGGAGGCGGCGCGTTGAGGAGGCGCGTTGAGGAAGAGGCGCGTTGAGGAAGAGGCGTGTTGAGCAGGCGCGTTGAGGAGGAGGCGCGTTGAGAGGAGGCGCGTTGAGGAGGAGGCGCGTTGAGGAGGAGGCGCGTTGAGAGGAGGCGCGTTGAGGAGGAGGCGCGTTGAGCGCGTCGAGAGCAGGCGCGTTGAGAGGAGGCGGGTTGAGAAGGAGGCGCGTTGAGGAGGAGGCGCGTTGAGGAGGAGGCGCGTTGAGGAGGAGGCGCGTTGAGGAGGCGGCGCGTTGAGGAGGAGGCGCGTTGAGGAGGCGCGTTGAGAGGAGGCGCGTTGAGGAGGAGGCGCTGGAGAGGATGCGCGTCGAGGAGGCGGCGCGTTGAGGAGGAGGCGTGTTGAGGAGTTGGCGCGTTGAGAGGAGGCGCGTTGAGTATGAGGCGCGTTGTTGAGGAGGCGCGTTGAGGAGGAGGCGCGTTGAGGAGGAGGCGCGTTGAGGAGGAGGCGCGTTGAGGAGGTGGCGTGTTGAGCAGGCGCGTTGTGGAGGCGGCGCGTTGAGAGGAGGCGCGTTGAGGAGGCGCGTTGAGGAGGAGGCGCGTTGAGGAGGAGGCGCGTTGAGGAGGCGGCGCGTTGAGGAGGAGGCGTGTTGAGCAGGCGCGTTGAGGAGGAGGCGCGTTGAGAGGAGGCGCGTTGAGGAAGAAGCGCGTTGAGCAGGCGCGTTGAGGAGGAGGCGCGTTGAGGAGGAGGCGCGTTGAGGAGGAGGCGCGTTGAGGAGGAGGCGCGTTGAGGAGGAGGCGCGTTGAGGAGGCGGCGCGTTGAGGAGGAGGCGTGTTGAGCAGGCGCGTTGAGGAGGAGGCGCGTTGAGAGGAGGCGCGTTGAGGAAGAAGCGCGTTGAGGAAGAAGCGCGTTGAGGAGGCGCGTTGAGGAGGAGGCGCGTTGAGGAGGAGGCGCGTTGAGGAGGAGGCGCGTTGAGGAGGAGGCGCGTTGAGGAGGAGGTGCGTTGAGGAGGAGGTGCGTTGAGGAGGAGGCGCGTTGAGGAGGAGGAGGCGCGTTGAGGAGGAGGCGCGTTGAGGAGGAGGCGCGTTGAGGAGGAGGCGCGTTGAGGAGGAGGCGCGTTGAGGAGGAGGCGCGTTGAGGAGGAGGCGCGTTGAGGAGGAGGCGCGTTGAGGAGGAGGTGCGTTGAGGAGGAGGCGCGTTGAGCAGGCGGCGCGTTGAGGAGGAGGCGCAATGTGCTATATAAATAACTTTTTTTTTAAATGTTTCATTTACTTTTTCAGCAGGGCCACCGACTTCATCTTCCTCCCAAGTTCATGAGGAAGAGCAGGAAGAAAAACCCACTGCAGAGGCCGCTTCCCGGCACTGATCCAACGGAAAAGTACAATAAAGCTGCACAATTAGCTGTAAAACTAATGACCCAGCACAGTGACCCAAAGTTATAAAACTAATGACCCAGCACAGTGAGCCAAAGTTATAAAACTAATGACCCAGCACAGTGAGCCAAAGTTATAAAACTAATGACCCAGCACAGTGAGCCAAAGTTATAAAACTAATGACCCAGCACAGTGAGCCAAAGTTATAAAACTAATGACCCAGCACAGTGAGACAAAGTTATAAAACTAATGACTCCAGCACAGTGAGCCAAAGTTATAAAACTAATGACCCAGCACAGTGAGCCAAAGTTATAAAACTAATGACCCAGCACAGTGACCCAAAGTTATAAAACTAATGACCCAGCACAGTGACCCAAAGTTATAAAACTAATGACCCAGCACAGTGACCCAAAGTTATAAAACTAATGACCCAGCACAGTGAGCCAAAGTTATAAAACTAATGACCCAGCACAGTGACCCAAAGTTATAAAACTAATGACCCAGCACAGTGACCCAAAGTTATAAAACTAATGACCCAGCACAGTGAGCCAAAGTTATAAAACTAATGACCCAGCACAGTGACCCAAAGTTATAAAACTAATGACCCAGCACAGTGACCCAAAGTTATAAAACTAATGACCCAACACAGTGAGCCAAAGTTATAAAACTAATGACCCAGCACAGTGACCCAAAGTTATAAAACTAATGACCCAGCACAGTGAGCCAAAGTTATAAAACTAATGACCCAGCACAGTGACCCAAAGTTATAAAACTAATGACCCAGCACAGTGAGCCAAAGTTATAAAACTAATGACCCAGCACAGTGACCCAAAGTTATAAAACTAATGACCCAGCACAGTGAGCCAAAGTTATAAAACTAATGACCCAACACAGTGACCCAAAGTTATAAAACTAATGACCCAGCACAGTGAGCCAAAGTTATAGCAGGCAAAAAAGACTAACATAAAGCTCGCCATACAATAAGTGCTCCATTGTTGTACTCTACACATTAAAACTGTGCTATACATTTTTATATACCCTTTTTTTTTTTCAGCAGTGCCATCAACGCCATCTCCACTTCATGAGGAGGACGAAGACGAGTCCACCCCACTTTCCAGCACCGGTGCACCTGAAGGTCTTTCAAGCACCATTTTAAGTGAGGACCCGGGACAGTGGCCCAGTGTCCTAATAAGCAGGATGTGCTGTGAAATAGTAAAAAAAGAAAAGGACCTCTGCAAATCAGGGACATTAAATTTCCTCAGAACTTAGACAATCCCCCTACAAAAGAACCATGAAAATGGTGAGAAAATACATGGATCATGGCGGGTTTATTCCATCAGCACAGATGGAGTGTTCCGTTTCCCTTGTATTGTTTTCGGGAAGCGAGACAATGCCTTAAGGACCTGTGGCTATGGTGCATGGAAGAACCTTGGCCAGCACTTAAAAGACCACGCGTATACAAAGGTTCACTGTGACAATGTGAACCAATGACCTTCAGACGAGACTCTAAGTAAAACAATAGACCACAGACAGCAGGATCTGATGCAGATGAACACTGGAAAGGTGTAATAAGGAGAGTGATCGCCATAATGTGCCATCTCTACGAATGTAATCAGACTTTGAGAGGAACTTGTAGTGTGCTTCATGACCCCCACAATGGCAATTTCCTGGAACAAGTACAACTGATGGCACAGTTTGATTTGGTTATGAATGAACACATAGGAAGGAACAAGAGTGCATTGCCTGAGTGATGTCATTCAGAAAGATATAATAAAACTAGTTGGAGACAAAATTCTTGAGGAGATTGTGAGCAGAGTGCACAAAGCAAAATATTACTCTGTCATCATGGACTGCACTTCTGACATCAGTCAAAAGGAACAACTTTCCATTGTTCTGAGATTGGTCAACTGTGAACCATCTGTGTGTATTGCTGGTCATTTTTTTGGATTTGTACAGGTTGAAGACACGTCTGGCAAAGGCCTCAGTGACGTCCTACTTGACCAGCTGGACAAGCACAACCTGAAAATTTCAGATTGCCGTGGTCAGTCATATGACAATGGCAGCAATATGTGGCCACACCGGCTCGTCAAAGCCTGATCCCCTCAGATCTCAGAAGCTCAGGGCCTGGTTAGGACTTGGATGGAGACACTGGGAATTCAGGTGCCACAGGGGGGCGCCAGTGGCAAAAACTGTCATTGTGTCCTTAGGCAAGACACTTCACCCACATTGCCTAGTATGAAAGTGGTGTGTGTGTGAGTGTTGGTGGTGGTTGGAGGGGCCGATGGTGCAGATTGGAGCCTCGCTTCAGTCAGTCTGCCCCAGGGCAGCTGTGGCTACAATAGTAGTTTACACCACCGGGTCTGGAGTGAATGAATAATGCTGTAAAGTGTCTTTGAGTGTCTTAAAAAAGCGCTGTATAAAACTGATGCTTTATTATTATTATTATAATAAGGTAGGGCACAAACGGGGTGTTCAGGCAAGAGTTTTGCAATTGAACAGCAAGGCGTTACACATCCCATGCAGCAACCCTACACTTAATCTGGCCGTGTCAGATGCTGCCAAGTCGTCAGTGCTGTCCATGTCCTTTTTTGGTGTGCTGCAAAGACTTCACAACTTATTTAGTTCTTCTGTGCCACGCTGGGCAATTTTAAAGCAGCATGTGAAGCAGCTTACCCTCAAACCTCTTTCAGGGACAAGATGGGAGGCGCGTGTCAAGGTAGTGCGGTACCAGTTACCTGAGATACTGGACGCACTGTTAGCACTGGAGAAATTTGCTGCTGAGAAGGGGGCTCAGAGACCATGTCCTCTGCCAAGAGCTTACATGGTGAGCTTAAGACATGGTCCTTTTGCTATGCACAATAATCTGGTAAAATGTTTTGTACCGGGTTAATCAAGTGGGCAAGCTACTCCAGAGTCCTGATGCGTCTGTGCAAACCCTTAAAAAAGAAACCGAGGGAGTGAGACAGTACCTCGAAGATTTCAAGGAAAAGGGGCTTGCTTCTCTCCAAACCGACGCAACAGAAATTGCTGAAGACCTGGAAACTGAAAAGAAGCTTCCTGAGAAAATGCAGAGGAAAAAGACAAGGCAATTCATGTATGAGAATAGAGAGGAAACACAGTCAACCCCAGATGAGACCTTCAGAAATACATTTTTTCTGCCTTTAGTTGACACTGCTATTACAAGCATGACTGACAGGTTTTCAAGACTGGAAGAAGTCTATGCTCTGTATGACTTCCTGTTCTCAAGAAATAACATGAATGCAACAATCAAGAACGGCAAACTTCAAGAGCGGTGCAAGAATTTGTTACAAACCCTCCGTGACACTGGCGCAGAGGACTTGGCACTGGAGATCAATTCTGCTGTCCACACTTTTCCAGTTCAAGCATCCACCTGCCCATTTAACATGCTCGACATATACAGTGAGAAGCTTCTGAACTTATACAGCAGTTTAACCTGTTGCCACCCGCCTCATTTGGTCTGTGCACAGTGGTAACACATACCCAAATGCCATAGCTTATTAAAAGAAAATCTTAGACCCCACATGTTTGTGTGATGCATCATTTTAAACCTTAGACCTTCTAGTTTCTGTAGATGTGCATATGAAGACTGTGAGTGCAGGCTAACTTACAGTACAGACATTCAAAAATGTCTAAAAATTGAATTTTTTTGCCTCAGAAAAAAATACTAAATAATAAAGGCTCTAACTTGGTCATACTTCATCCTGTGGCTCACTACACTCACTAATTAAGTTGTTGGCAACAACTGTGTGAAATTTCAGACCTCGAGGCCTAAGGGCTTGGATGCTATGACGCTTTTTGTAAATATATGTGTCCAAACATGTACCAGATGTTCCAAACTGTAATAAGATGTAATATATAATAAATAAATGAACTTTAGGCATGTTTTCTTAAGATAAAAAACTAAAACAAGCCAAAAAAATTTCTCTCCAGATGCCTCTGGTGCCTCCACCAGTGTCTGCGTGTCAGAGGCTCTGCAAACACGTTTGCACAGTGAGCTGCTCTGTCACTATCTCACCTCTGCCCCACGTGGGGCCCACCGCCGTAAAGCTCTCATGATTGGCTAATCAGATCTGTCAATCATTATCTGGAAGAACCAATGACTGAAGAGCTTTTGCCGTAGACCGCTCGCTCGGACATCCGTAAAACACCGCTAACTGGACGTGCTCGTTTTGTTCCGCGAGCTGTGCCCCCTGCACCAAAGCCCGGATCGTCTCGTGGATGGTCTCGTTTTGAAGGGGAGAGTGTGAGGAAAACAAACATACCGCTACAGCGCTAACAGATGTGAAAGCTAAGCTAAAGGATGAAAAGGGACAAACACGGTCTTTCTGGATTATTTCCCCACATGGAATTATTTTATGAAAAAAACCATCTGGATATTCTTTTTCTGTGACTGTTACGGACTAATTACAGCTGTTCCTGGACTGAAACGGTTTCGGACTGACAGAACTGGCTGAAAGTAAAGAAATGCGCATTGTTGTTTTGATTATTTTCGGAAATTATAAGTTCTGGCTCTTTGGGCTGTGCAGCATAAAATGAATGCTATGGTTGTTTTACTGAGGAATTAAGCTTTCAAATGATGTATAGCAGGTCAATAGTGGAAAAATAATTAAGGTGAATATCTGGCTCGACTTTTTAATGTTGTGTAATCGCCCGCGGGCGGGCGGGCGGTGAGAGGTTAAGTATTGCACTGTGTTTACTTTTGACACTTCCTGTCTCAGTTGCCTCAAGTGAGAGGAGCTTTTCAGCTCTGAAGCTCATAAAGAACTACATGAGGTCGGCCATGGGCCAAGAGAGGCTCTCCGGACTGGCACTTAAGTCATTTAAGCGTGATGTCCGCAGGTCTTTGGACATGGAGGATATTGTGGCTGGATTTGCTAAAGCCAAGGCAACAAGCCAAACAGTGGTTTTAGACACTATTTTATGTGTGTTTTTACACCTTTCGCACTTTTGTTTGTACTTGGAAAAAAATGTGCAGTTATACTTTTTATGTTCTCATTGAGGGTCTTATTCATGTTCTTATTTATTTGATTACAATTTGAAGTTTGATGTTATAGACTGTAAACATTTAGTATTGTATTATTTGCATATTTTATATTTGCCGTATTTTCATCATCAATTTGACTGTATATTTGTTACTATTTGTTTGTTTTTTTATTGTTCCGTGTTATACTGTACCTTTTGTAACAGTTTGTATATAAATATATTTGTTTTAATTTGGTATTGTGTTAATGTTATTCGGTAGGTGCCCATAGGGTCTTCAAATACCTTGAATCTGGCCTGCACACGTCTTACGGTCTCCGAGCAGAGAAGCGACAGATTTGGGATGTTTTCAAATTGCTCCCATTTGCACAAACCAACTCCGATTTCAGTGAAATTTCAAACAGTTGTTAAACTCTCTGCCCTAACCTCCTGACTACCCGGGAAAAAATGGTCACATTACAGTTTTTTGCTTTAAATTCCCCCCTCTTTGTAAGGTAATTAGAATGCAAAAAAAAAAAGTTTTTATTTTTAAGATATCATGTGTCCACTGCAGTGGACATCGGAACGCCAAACATGTGAAATTGAACCTTGATGGCAACTAACTAGTCCCACAGAAAATATCAAAAAGTCAACATAAGGATGAATTTATAACTGTCCATCCATCCATTTTCTTCCGCTTATCCGGGGCCGGGTCGCGGGGGCAGCAATCTAAGCAAGGACTCCCAGACTTCCCCTCACCCCAGGCACTTCCTCCAGCTCCTCCAGAGGGACCCCGAGGTGTTCTTAGGCCAGAGACGTAGTCCAACATCACCTTTATGTTTTTGCTTTGAAAATATCATGTGTCCACAGTGGACATCAAGAACGCCCTAAGTGAAAATAAACCTTGATGGCAATCAGTTAGTCCCAAAGAAAATACAAGGGTTTAAAGACCCACGTAACTGTCCAAAGGGAGCACGGAGGCTGAGTGGCTAGCCCTCATGGCTCACAGCAAGAAGGTTCCAGGTTTGATCCCCAGGTCGCCGTGTGCAGTTTGCATGTTCTCCCCATGTCTAGATGGGTTTCTTCCGGGCACTCGGGTTTCTCCCGTCAACCCAGAACAGGCTAGCGCATGTTGTACAGAAATCAAGAACCATCACTGGTGTGATGTGCTCTCTCTTCCTGGCCCTCGTCAGCAGCCGAGCTGCAGAGTTTCGTAGTAGCTGCAGCAGAGCTGCAGTTTTCTTCGGAAGACCAGAAAGGAGAGCATTACAGTAGTCAACACGGTTTGTAATAAAAGCATGTATTAAAGTCTCTGCACTGGCTTGAGAGAGAAATGGCCTGACTCTGGCAATATTTATTAGAAGATAAAAAACAGATTTAGTGATAGACCTGATGGGTGGCTCAACGCTTAGCTCACTATCAAGAATAACTCCTAAACTTTTGACCTTCTCACTGGGGATGAGTGAGTAGGTTTGGAGCCTTGAGCCCCTCTCTCTGAGCTTCAGGACCAATAGTTCAAAGGGTTTTGCCCTGGTTGAGCTGGAGGGAGTTGGCTGCCATTAAGGACTTAATGTCTAAAATGCAGTTAAACGGGTGTCCATGGGGCAGGAGACATGGGGCAGGAGACATGGGGCATCATCAGCATAGATATGAAAGATGTCTCCTGATGACCTGGTCCTAGCGGCAGCATGTAAAGAATAAAAAGGGTTGGACCTAAAATTGAGCCTTGGGGAACATCACTCTCCATTTTACATTTTGTGGAGGACTGCTCCCCAAGACTAACATAAAAGTCCCTGTTTGTAAAAAATGATGTGAACCAGCTCAATACAACTGAACAGTTCAAAAATGGCACCCATGACATATTTTTTTACGGCGTTGCCATAGCAATGACAAAAACTTTCCATGTTATTCTAAAGGTAAAAATCAACTAATTGCACAAACTTCGGCCGATTTCACTGAAATTTTAATGGTGGGTGCACACCCCGACCCTGAACAGATTGATGTAAGAAAATGAATGCAATAGCGCCCCCTAGACAATTTGTATGGAACAACAACACTTTGTCACGCACATTTGTGTCAAATGAAAATAAAGCTAGAACAAAAATATCAACAGAGATCTTCTTCCTATCTCAGCACACACACATCCTATTGGAGTCCAACTGGAATCATTCCATTCAACAGTCTGATGTGTGTCCATTTTGTAAACACTGAAACTATGGCAGTGGCAACGGGGCCCCTCCCCCTCAGTGCGTGCTCTTGGACTAGTCCATTCGTGAAAGGGGTGGGGGGTGCTTTGACAATCACATACCATTTGTTTTCTTGTTTAAATGTAAGTCTGAGGCCTTGGACATTAGTGGCCCTGAGGGCAATTGGTAGGGGGCCCTAGGCGGTAGCCTCTGACCACCACCCGCATGCTAAGCGAGTGTTCTACCATTTGAGCCAATTCCCCACAGGGGATGGTAAAGTCCACAGTCACTAGGATGTGAATGGGCATGTCTGCCCTTCCCCCTGTCATTCAGCACAGACGGAGGAACACAGGCCCTGCTCTGATTGGATGATTTGGGAGGAGGCGTGTCCCACAGTTCACGACCATGAGAGAACAGCCGGAGCCTCTGTAGCCGTTTATAAAACACTCGGAAAGTCTCTACTGTTGTGTTAGTTCGCTAACACATATACTAAAATTGGAACGATACAGAGAAGATTAGCATGGCCCCTGCGCAAAGCCGCTCCCGCGTTCTTTTCTGTCTGCGCGCATGCGCAGACGGGAGAGAGCGCCCCCCCTCCGCGCCCCACGCTCGGTCACGCTCCGGCGAATCGACCAATCGGATGGAGGTTCCCCAACGACTCACAACCGCGAGCGGGAGCAGTCTGTCAGAGAGGGGTGTCCCCAAACGACCGGTGACGTTCGGGTGAATCGACCAATCGGTGAACTGAAGCGTTTAAAGGGACGGCATTGGAATGTTTTGATTGTGACTGACAGCTTCATTTCATGAATCTTTCTGGTTTTCTAAATAAAAACATGACAGATGATAATGTAAATTAAAGGTGCCATGTACTATTGTGTATAATAAAGGTATATATGCATCAATGTAGTGAATTATTTCATATAGCTAGATGATGACAATGAATAATACATTTGTTCAAAGTTCCAAAGTACATTTATTTGTCACATATTATCGCAGCACTGTACAATAGCAGTAAAGGCATAAAATCAAACATAGCTATAACATACAGCTAAAGTATTAAGGTACAGGTGTTAGAATAATTATGTATATTATCCCATATTTGTCTTAATCATGTGTTAGATATTTGTGTATTTGCAATAATCTCTTTTGTGCTTGAAAACTGTGTGCAGTACTTTTCCACTGACTGCTGTGCAGCTGATGCCTGGCTGGAGCCAGGCTTATCAGACTATGAGACGAGAGCTGTTTGAGTTTGGCAAAACATGAACTGAACCCAAACATGAACTCAAACCACAGCGTATTCTCCGCACTCAGCCTACTGTCCGACCTTGATCAATAATGCATAATTATATTTTATTTTATTTATCATATCTTAGTATCGCTGCTGTTTTTCCCCCCCTTTCCCTTAGAGCAGCGATACCCATTGTAACCAGGGCCATCCTAATGTAAATAAAAGTGAGGAGACGGCGGGCGTGCTCCAGAGCGGGTTGGAGAGTGTATCTCTCTTGTCTTTCTTCTCTGAATGTTTTAGATGGAGTTAAACCTAACACCTTGATAATAATGTACAGCTTTGAACGCAGCTAAGGTCAAAGGCGCGGACCGGCGTTAGTGGTATAAGCCTCCACACCACGTCAAGGTCCCGGTCCCGGTGGAGGGGAACAACGAACGAACGAACGAACACACGAACACACGAACACACGCAAACTATTTACAACACCTGCCCCAGCAGGAGGGTGTAAGCAGTTCTGGGAGCTGAATCCGGGGCCTTCTCCTGCATCTCTCTCAGCCAGTCGGGCTTCCGGGTGCATACAGTAGTCCTGCCCTGCCGCAAATGTCCCGTCTCCCTGCGGCGGAGCTGGCCGCACTCCGAGCACCGGGGGGGAGACCTTGGTGGAGTTTGGCGGGGCAGGGGGGCAGCGGGCGGAGGAGAAAGGGCAGGGCGCTGGCCGACTGGCATCGTCCGAGAGAGAGCAAGGAGGGGGGGTGGGGCAGGGAGCTCCCTCACCCACAGCTGGGGCAGTGAGAGGTCCGGGAGAGGCACTGCGGCCCGGGGCAAAGGTCCTGCTGCAGCCGCGGCAGCCGGTGGTGGTGGTGGCGGCGGGCGGCAGCGGCGGCGGCGGCGGCGGCACTGGTGGTGGCGGCGCGGCCAGGACAAGAGCCACTGGTGGAGGGCGTGGCAAAAGGCGTCTTGCCTGGCCAGTGTGCACCACCGCTGGTGCTGCTGCTGGTGGACTCCTACCAAGCGGCGGCGGCACTGGTGGTGGCGGTGGCGGCGGCGGCGCGGCCTGGACAAGAGGCACTTGTTGCGGGTGTGGCTAAAGGTGTCGTGCCTGGCCAGTGTGCACCACCGCTGGTGCTGCTGCTGGTGGACTCCTACCAAGCGGCGGCGGCACTGGTGGTGGCGGTGGCGGCGGCGGCGGGGCCAGGACAAGAGTCACTGGTAGAGGGCGTGGCAAAAGGCGTCTTGCCTGGCCAGTGTGCACCACCGCTGGTGCTGCTGCTGGTGGACTCCTACCAAGCGGCGGCGGCACTGGTGGTGGCGGTGGCGGCGGCGGGGCCAGGACAAGAGTCACTGGTAGAGGGCGTGGCAAAAGGCGTCTTGCCTGGCCAGTGTGCACCACCGCTGGTGCTGCTGCTGGTGGACTCCTACCAAGCAGCGGCGGCGGCGGCGGCGGCGGCGGCGGCGGCAGCACTGGTGGTGGCGGCGGCGCTGGTGCTGGTGGTGCTGGTGCTGGTCCCTGGGGTCCACCTGCTGCAGCGCCTGGTCCCGGTGCCAACAGAAGCCTCTCCTTCTCCCGCAGGGTTGCCACATACCTAAAAAACACAAAATTCAAAGACAAACTTTACTCGTGTGTCCAACTGCGGTGAAATTGACTGTAGCTGTGTCTGCCAACATCAAACCTACCACTGCGAGAGGGTCCTCTGATTAATTTCAGCCAGCTGTATTGGCGCCCGAGCCATCAACCTGGGACTGCCCAGCACAAGGTTGCGGATATGGTGGTAGTACATCAGAATGTAATCCCACCTACCCCTCCTTACCCCCCGATGTCTGTATGTGGAGGAGGAGTAGATGAGACACAGTTCTGTGCACACCGCTTCCATGATCCGGCTTGCACTGGGCCGGGTGGCAGGTCCTGAACTTTCCCCAGTCATGCAGCTATAAAGGGGAAATAGAAAGGGCAGTAGTCACCATGAGGGCACACTATCACATTTCATCATGTAACAGCCAGATTTACTCTATGGGCTTACCGTTTGAGGCTTTCCACCCCAGGGACGCAGGGGTGGGAAGGCTTGCCTGACTTGAACCGCCCCTGAGTCGGCCTGTCCCTGTAGCGACGGGGGTAATTCACCCGGGCCTTGTCTTGCGGCGACAAGGCCTCGTACAGGGTGATCAGACGATCTACCCCCCTCTCGGACAGGGCCGCTTGCTCCCGCAGCTCCACCAACGCTCTGGCCAGCTCGGCCACAGCCAGGTACCCAGGCTGGTGGTCCGGTCCCGTGTACTCCTGCACACATACACACGAGCAACAGAGGAGGAATACTTAGTAATTAGTCAGATGATGAGCTGCACGTGTGTACAGAGAGGGCAGACGCTCACCTCAGCTGGCTCCTGAGGGCGTGGCGGGGACCGGCCTGGGGAGTGGAGCGCGGGCTCAGGGGTGGGAGGACCCGCCGGCTCGGGCGCAGGTGCTGTGTCAGTTGGAGCCCATGACCACGGCTCCCTCAGAGGCACGGAGATGTCGCCCGGTGGAGGAAGCGTCATGTCCTCCTCCTCTTCAGGGGCGCCATCTAGGAGTGGGTCCTCAGAGGGTGGGGGAAGTACGTTCCCCTCCTCGTCCGTGTCCGGAGCGTCAGGGTCCAAGTTGACGGCCTGCAGCGCTCGGCCCGTCTGGGAGTACAGGTACTCGATACCAATGAGCTCCCCTAAAATTCAACACACACAACACATTTCTTACTCCTGGCTGAATATGGAAGTCTTTAGGGAATTATGATCTGACAGTTCTCACCAGTGTACTCCCCGGGCCTGGTGAAGTCCCTGAAGAGCGACTGGCCTAGCACCTCTCGGCTGAGCTCTTCAAGGGAGCGCTGCAGGGGGCCACCGTATGAGCGGAGCAGGCGCTCTTCCTCCGCCGCAGACACCGCCCGGTTTTCATTCCACCGCACTAACCCGTCCAGGAGAAACGCCTGGAAGTGCCAGGCATTGGCCGTTTCTCCTGAGATGAAGATGAGACAGAGAGTTGCATCAGTCACACGGTCTCTCTCTCACACACACACACACACACACACACACCGCCTAAGGAGGAGCACAGTGAGGGATTTACCTGGGATGAAGAGGTTGAGATGCAGGTGGAATGATTCTAGGGATGTGGAGCCCCGCGCGCATCTGTACACCGGCAGGCTGACCCCCCCCTTGTCCAGCCTGCCCGTCTGGGTGTACAGCTCCACATCCGGCGGGTCCTGGATGCAGCGGAGGTGGCGTTTCTGCTCGGCCCAGATGTTGTGGATGCGGTCGTCCAACAGGGGAATTCCCATCGTGTCCCGTCCCCACTCGCTGGTGTACACGGCCAGGAGGTCGTCCACCAGCCGCTCCGTCTCCACAGCTCCGCGCGTGTGGCGACGGCAGTGGAGGGCCATCTCCCTGCGGCTGACGAGCCTCCAGACCGCAGCGTCGTCGCGGGGGACGGTCTTCCCCTGTGCCGCCAGCTGCTGCTTCTTGGCTGCAAGAAGCCGGGCTGCGTCCTCGGCGTCCCACTCGAAGATGGCGTTGGACAGCTGCTGGAGGAACGGTTTGTACAGCTGGTGGCTCTCGGTTGTGACACCTGCTGCGATGCGCCGCATCAGGTGCCAGATGTCCAACCGGACCACCAGCTCGTTCCAACCCCCGAACATATCAGCTGCCCTGCCACGTCCCTGCCGCGAACAGCAGTCCCGGTCGACATACAGCAGCAGCGGCGGCTCTACCCCAGCGTCCCGGTACCGCCTCACCAGCCCGTCGGCCATGGCCTGAAGACCGGCCCCCTCGGCGGCCGTGAGCACGGACATGAGGACCTGCCCGTGCTCGTTGCCCACGTTGGAGGCCCAGGCTGCGGTTCCTCGGGCGGCACCGGCGAGTTTTCGGGTCACCTGTTGACGATAACAAAACAGAAACACCTCAGCGATAACGCCGGAGCGACGCGCCGGACGAGGCCTAAAATGCGCTGCGATTCACGTACCTTCTTGGTCGAGTCCAACTTCAGGATCTTCCCAAAGATGGAGGTGACCCGACCCTTCACGTCCTGGAGGCGGCCGAGGATGTCGTGGCCATAGACGGTGAGCAGCCAATCAGGCTGCGGGACGGGGCGCATGGCTGGGGGCTCCCGTAACCCGGCCACGACACCCGCCTTCATGAAGGGCCTCATGACGCCGAGGTATCTGATGGACTTCCGCATCCACGCCTCTGTGTGCATCTCACAAAGTTTGTTCCGATTCTGCGTGGCGCTGTTCCCCCGAGTACGCTCACGCAGCATGGCGATGACCCGCCAGTCGCAGGAGAGCCTAAGGAAGAGGAGGCGTGTTACAGAACAGGCACGCACGCAGAGACACGCGCTCGCCACCGTATTACAAGTAGACTGCGACTTACTTGTACGTGAGTACAGCCGGGAACTGCGCCAGCTGTTCTGGCTCCAGCTGGCGCAGCACCTCCTGCGACCATCCTGCTACCTTCCTCCGACATCGAGTGCATTCCAGGTACTCGGTGGCCATGAAGTACCAGGAGTCGATGTCCAAGACCCTCCGGATGGTCCTGTAAAGCCCAGCCTTGGTGAACAATTTGTTACAACCGGGCTGGGTGCATGCCAGTCGGACACCCCACAGACGCTGGGGTATCCAGAGGAACAACCGGCATGCGAAGAAGGACTCAGGACTGGCGGGCGGCTGAACGTAGTTTTGCCGGGGCTTGGGGGGGTCCCACCACAGGTCCAGGGCCTCAGAGAGGCGGGTCCTCCCCCTGCTGTCCACCCGAAACAGCACCCCGGCAACCCACTCCTGCTGCTCCCTCGTGAGAGCCGACCGCCAGCTCCCCGGTATTTGGGGCTACGAAGAAAAACAGGCACACTGTAAGAAACGCTCAACGGGCGTGAGGCAGCCGACGCGAGAGAGCGCGCCGGGCATATAGTTGCGTATCGCACACGAGGATTTCTTCCTCACCTCAGCCGCAGCAGGAGTGGGAGTTGGCTGCTCCACATCCTTCTCCTTCCTCTTCCTCTTCCTGGGTGGTGGCGCCAGGGTGGCCTCCCCCGACGAACACTCCTCCACGGATGTCCGTCGGGGCTCCTGGATCACTGCAGGGTCTGGAGTGGAGGCAGGTGGGGGCGTTGGTGGAGCAGCCGTGGGTGTAGGTGTGGAGGCGGCGGCGGCCGAGGCAGCGGTGGCGGAGGGCGCAGCAGCAGCCGGAGAAGGTGGAGGCGCAGGGAGCGGGAGAGCTCGAACGACCTGTAATTCTACTCCAGGCGCACACACACACAACAAAAATTAGCCACCGCACAACGGCAAAAGCAACCACCACGGTATACAGTTACCACAGTTACTATTAGAGCGAGTAAATTTACGTTGTAAGTGATTTTAGTGAATGGGCGACACACGTTAAATGAAAGGATGTACACCATCAGCTGTAGATAGCAATTATGGGAAGGCAGGGAAGTGTTATCGGCGACATGTGAGGAAAAATCAGCATTAGTGCCACTAAGCAGCGGAGTGACAGCGAGGATGTCCCTTATGGCATCTACAACCATGCACGGCGTGATAAACATTACCTCCAAAAACCTACCTTTGTCCTTCAAGCTCCAGCTTTATGAATTAATCAAAAACAAATAAAACGAGGAAAGTTAATTCATTCCAAATCCAGACAATATCAAAATTTCAATGCAATACGAAGTACTGTTTGTTGTGTGTGTGTGAGACACTTACCCATCTCTATGTCACTGGCTGCCTGGACCAGCTCCTCGTCCGTAACGTCCACGGCGATGGACGGCGGTGGACGGGAGGGGCGCCGGTTTACGGAGGTAAACACTATGGAAAAAGAAGACGGCATCGGTTATCACGTCACAGAAACTGAGCATGTGGTGTTTAAAAGAAAAAAGTGAAGGTTACCCGGAGCTGCAGGCCGCGACGATGCCCTAGGGTCCGCCAGTTTACGGACCTTGGCCTGCAGCTCGCCTGGGGTCAATAGACGCCGCGACAGGAGGGACTTGATGGAGGGAGTAGCCGGCTTTCGCGGCGGCAGCGCTGTGCGGCCGCTGGTGCCACTGGTGCCGGTGGTGGTGGCGCTGGTGGTGGTGGTTGCAGCGCTGGTGGTGGTGGTTGCAGCGCTGGTGGTGGTGGTGGCAGCGCTGGTGGTGGTGGTGGCAGCGCTGGTGGTGGTGCTGGCAGCGCTGGTGCCGGTGGTGGCGCTGGTGCCGGTGGTGGCGCTGGTGGTGGCAGCGCTGGTGCTGGTGCTGGCGTTGGCCGGCTGCTCCTTGTCCCTCCCCAAGATGTATATCTTGGCGGTGTCCATGCAGGTCCCCGGCATCGGTGTGCTCCGTCTCAGCCAGTTGACATAGCTGCAGGACAAACAGTGAGATAAACAAAAGCACATGTGAAAACCACAAACTTCCAGCACAATGTCTTTTTACCTCTTCCTCTCGGGGTCGCTGCCCTCATACAGGTCCTTGAGCGTGTCTTTTCGGTACACCCCGAAGCCAACAAGGGCCTCGCCCTCGTGCCCGGGCTGAGTGGCGCGAGCCCGGGCCTCCGCCTGCGCTTTATGGAAGTCCAGTACCTCCTGGACTTCACTGTATGCGCAGGCGTACTGGGCGAGTGCGTCCTTGTTGGCCATGAGGGGGCTGACGGACACGCTCCTCTCCCGCTCCCGCTGGTGCTTGTCCACCAGCTGGACGACGTAGCCCACGTCATTCTCTAGCAGCCAGTGGAATGTTTGACCCTGGTACTGACCAAACTGGATGCTGTGGCGGCTCAGCACCAGAGTGGCGTTCCCAGGGTCACCACCTTCTGAGATGACGCGGGCCAGCGCCTCCTTCTCCACCTCCTCCGGCTTCTTGGCCCGTGCCGGGCCAATAGGGTCGCCGCGGGCCCTGGAAGCAGCCGCGCCCTCATTCAGTTTTTTGGCCGCAGCCGAGGGCCCCACAATCAGCGGCCGCAGCTGCTGCGGCGGCTGCTGCTGCGGACTTTTTTTTGGGGGGGGCAGCCTCCTAAAATTTGGATTCTCCATCTACAAAAGACATAAAATGACACAAAAACATTAACAACAAACATTAAGCTGTGCTAAACGAGTGTGCATGCATAAATAAAATTTAATAATGCTGAACTAAAGCAGAACTAAACCAGGAGTAAAATAAGTGGTACCTTGGTGAAGAAGAAGAATTAGTAGTAGCAGTAGTAGTAGTAGTATTTGTAGTAGTAGCAGTAGTAGTAGTAGTAGTAGTATTTGTAGTAGTAGCAGTAGTAGTAGTAGTAGTAGTATTTGTAGTAGTAGCAGTAGTAGTAGCAGTAGTAGTAGTAGTAGCAGTAGAAGTAGTAATAGACCACTCAGCAATGAGAACACAGTGAATTTCATTAGAAACACATCACAGGACTAAAACGGGACTAAACCGTGTGTGTGCGTGTGTGCGTGTGTGTGTGCGTGCGTGCGTGGGACACGCCGTATTTGATCAATACAACCAGGCTCGTGCGTGGGACACGCCGTATCTGATCAATACAACCAGGCTCGTGCGTGGGACACGCCGTATCTGATCAATACAACCAGGCTCGTGCGTGGGACACGCCGTATCTGATCAATACAACCAGGCTCGTGCGTGGGACACGCCGTATCTGATCAATACAACCAGGCTCGTGCGTGGGACACGCCGTATCTGATCAATACAACCAGGCTCGTGCGTGGGACACGCCGTATCTGATCAATACAACCAGGCTCGTGCGTGGGACACGCCGTATCTGATCAATACAACCAGGCTCGTGCGTGGGACACGCCGTATCTGATCAATACAACCAGGCTCGTGCGTGGGACACGCCGTATCTGATCAATACAACCAGGCTCGTGCGTGGGACACGCCGTATCTGATCAATACAACCAGGCTCGTCTCCGGGAAATATGCCGACAATTACCGATGCAGCCGTGCTACCGCTAGCGGCTAACACGTGCTAAAGCGCGGTTGTCAGCGCACGAAAATTGTTTATCTCCGTGTAATAGCAAAAGATATGATGCTAAACTAACATTAGGGAGTGGAATAATTCTTACCTGATCGATAACTTTGCACTCGATGCCGAAACTCAGCGCACTGTCTGCATGTGAAGCAAACAGTGTGCCATTTGTTGTCTGATTGGAGGACGTAACCGCTGTGAAACCGAATAGTGCGCTACCATTGGTTGTCCAGCCGCTCCGTGTTACGTCCGTGTGACGTCCGCTTAGAAAAGGCATGCTACCATTGGTTGGACGGCTGACGTCCAACATGCTACCATTGGTCGCTATTCAGAGTTCTTCCCGCTCCCGGTAGCGCAAGGATGACACGCAAATTCGTGAAGCGTTCCTCATTTTCAAATTTAGAAAATTTTAGTTTTGGATAGAGAAACAAAGTAGGGCAAGAGGTATGGAAAAGGGGCTAAAGGCATCTGAAGTCCAAACAGGGTTAAATCTGCACAGGAAGCCCCTTTCCTTATTATTGGCCCAGACGTTGTCTCCTTTAGCATAGGCCCGCAGTAAGGAGCTATGAAGGCATCCTACAATCCACGGCGCACATCCAACTGAAAGTTTTCCAGTCCGAATGTAAAAGTTGTACACTGCAGCAGAAGAATTCAAATCTTCTCTGAAATAAAGCAGCCTTTACAGCTCATCAAGCATAACTGCTCTAAACATTACTACAGATTGTTTATCTGGTCAAGTCGTGTTTCTGACTCTGTGCTTTGTGCACATGTCAGGATTAAAGCGTTGAGCACACAGGCAGGAGGAAACAAACTGCCGCCTCCTCAGATTAGACCCACAGCGCCTGAAAGGACAGCCGCTCCCGCGTTCTTTTCTGTCTGCGCGCATGCGCAGACGGGAGAGAGCGCCCCCCCTCCGCGCCCCACGCTCGGTCACGCTCCGGCGAATCGACCAATCGGATGGAGGTTCCCCAACGACTCACAACCGCGAGCGGGAGCAGTCTGTCAGAGAGGGGTGTCCCCAAACGACCGGTGACGTTCGGGTGAATCGACCAATCGGTGAACTGAAGCGTTTAAAGGGACGGCATTGGAATGTTTTGATTGTGACTGACAGCTTCATTTCATGAATCTTTCTGGTTTTCTAAATAAAAACATGACAGATGATAATGTAAATTAAAGGTGCCATGTACTATTGTGTATAATAAAGGTATATATGCATCAATGTAGTGAATTATTTCATATAGCTAGATGATGACAATGAATAATACATTTGTTCAAAGTTCCAAAGTACATTTATTTGTCACATATTATCGCAGCACTGTACAATAGCAGTAAAGGCATAAAATCAAACATAGCTATAACATACAGCTAAAGTATTAAGGTACAGGTGTTAGAATAATTATGTATATTATCCCATATTTGTCTTAATCATGTGTTAGATATTTGTGTATTTGCAATAATCTCTTTTGTGCTTGAAAACTGTGTGCAGTACTTTTCCACTGACTGCTGTGCAGCTGATGCCTGGCTGGAGCCAGGCTTATCAGACTATGAGACGAGAGCTGTTTGAGTTTGGCAAAACATGAACTGAACCCAAACATGAACTCAAACCACAGCGTATTCTCCGCACTCAGCCTACTGTCCGACCTTGATCAATAATGCATAATTATATTTTATTTTATTTATCATATCTTAGTATCGCTGCTGTTTTTCCCCCCCTTTCCCTTAGAGCAGCGATACCCATTGTAACCAGGGCCATCCTAATGTAAATAAAAGTGAGGAGACGGCGGGCGTGCTCCAGAGCGGGTTGGAGAGTGTATCTCTCTTGTCTTTCTTCTCTGAATGTTTTAGATGGAGTTAAACCTAACACCTTGATAATAATGTACAGCTTTGAACGCAGCTAAGGTCAAAGGCGCGGACCGGCGTTAGTGGTATAAGCCTCCACACCACGTCAAGGTCCCGGTCCCGGTGGAGGGGAACAACGAACGAACGAACGAACACACGAACACACGAACACACGCAAACTATTTACAACACCTGCCCCAGCAGGAGGGTGTAAGCAGTTCTGGGAGCTGAATCCGGGGCCTTCTCCTGCATCTCTCTCAGCCAGTCGGGCTTCCGGGTGCATACAGTAGTCCTGCCCTGCCGCAAATGTCCCGTCTCCCTGCGGCGGAGCTGGCCGCACTCCGAGCACCGGGGGGGAGACCTTGGTGGAGTTTGGCGGGGCAGGGGGGCAGCGGGCGGAGGAGAAAGGGCAGGGCGCTGGCCGACTGGCATCGTCCGAGAGAGAGCAAGGAGGGGGGGTGGGGCAGGGAGCTCCCTCACCCACAGCTGGGGCAGTGAGAGGTCCGGGAGAGGCACTGCGGCCCGGGGCAAAGGTCCTGCTGCAGCCGCGGCAGCCGGTGGTGGTGGTGGCGGCGGCGGCGGTAGCGGCGGCGGCGGCGGCGGCGGCGGCGGCGGCACTGGTGGTGGCGGCGCGGCCAGGACAAGAGCCACTGGTGGAGGGCGTGGCAAAAGGCGTCTTGCCTGGCCAGTGTGCACCACCGCTGGTGCTGCTGCTGGTGGACTCCTACCAAGCGGCGGCGGCACTGGTGGTGGCGGTGGCGGCGGCGGCGCGGCCAGGACAAGAGTCACTGGTAGAGGGTGTGGCAAAAGGCGTCTTGCCTGGCCAGTGTGCACCACCGCTGGTGCTGCTGCTGGTGGACTCCTACCAAGCGGCGGCGGCACTGGTGGTGGCGGTGGCGGCGGCGGCGGGGCCAGGACAAGAGTCACTGGTAGAGGGCGTGGCAAAAGGCGTCTTGCCTGGCCAGTGTGCACCACCGCTGGTGCTGCTGCTGGTGGACTCCTACCAAGCGGCGGCGGCACTGGTGGTGGCGGTGGCGGCGGCGGGGCCAGGACAAGAGTCACTGGTAGAGGGCGTGGCAAAAGGCGTCTTGCCTGGCCAGTGTGCACCACCGCTGGTGCTGCTGCTGGTGGACTCCTACCAAGCAGCGGCGGCGGGCGGGCGGCGGGCGGCGGGCGGCGGCAGCACTGGTGGTGGCGGCGGCGCTGGTGCTGGTGGTGCTGGTGCTGGTCCCTGGGGTCCACCTGCTGCAGCGCCTGGTCCCGGTGCCAACAGAAGCCTCTCCTTCTCCCGCAGGGTTGCCACATACCTAAAAAACACAAAATTCAAAGACAAACTTTACTCGTGTGTCCAACTGCGGTGAAATTGACTGTAGCTGTGTCTGCCAACATCAAACCTACCACTGCGAGAGGGTCCTCTGATTAATTTCAGCCAGCTGTATTGGCGCCCGAGCCATCAACCTGGGACTGCCCAGCACAAGGTTGCGGATATGGTGGTAGTACATCAGAATGTAATCCCACCTACCCCTCCTTACCCCCCGATGTCTGTATGTGGAGGAGGAGTAGATGAGACACAGTTCTGTGCACACCGCTTCCATGATCCGGCTTGCACTGGGCCGGGTGGCAGGTCCTGAACTTTCCCCAGTCATGCAGCTATAAAGGGGAAATAGAAAGGGCAGTAGTCACCATGAGGGCACACTATCACATTTCATCATGTAACAGCCAGATTTACTCTATGGGCTTACCGTTTGAGGCTTTCCACCCCAGGGACCCAGGGGTGGGAAGGCTTGCCTGACTTGAACCGCCCCTGAGTCGGCCTGTCCCTGTAGCGACGGGGTAATTCACCCGGGCCTTGTCTTGCGGCGACAAGGCCTCGTACAGGGTGATCAGACGATCTACCCCCCTCTCGGACAGGGCCGCTTGCTCCCGCAGCTCCACCAACGCTCTGGCCAGCTCGGCCACAGCCAGGTACCCAGGCTGGTGGTCCGTCCCGTGTACTCCTGCACACATACACACGAGCAACAGAGGAGGAATACTTAGTAATTAGTCAGATGATGAGCTGCACGTGTGTACAGAGAGGGCAGACGCTCACCTCAGCTGGCTCCTGAGGGCGTGGCGGGGACCGGCCTGGGGAGTGGAGCGGGCTCAGGGGTGGGAGGACCCGCCGGCTCGGGCGCAGGTGCTGTGTCAGTTGGAGCCCATGACCACGGCTCCCTCAGAGGCACGGAGATGTCGCCCGGTGGAGGAAGCGTCATGTCCTCCTCCTCTTCAGGGGCGCCATCTAGGAGTGGGTCCTCAGAGGGTGGGGGAAGTACGTTCCCCTCCTCGTCCGTGTCCGGAGCGTCAGGGTCCAAGTTGACGGCCTGCAGCGCTCGGCCCGTCTGGGAGTACAGGTACTCGATACCAATGAGCTCCCCTAAAATTCAACACACACAACACATTTCTTACTCCTGGCTGAATATGGAAGTCTTTAGGGAATTATGATCTGACAGTTCTCACCAGTGTACTCCCCGGGCCTGGTGAAGTCCCTGAAGAGCGACTGGCCTAGCACCTCTCGGCTGAGCTCTTCAAGGGAGCGCTGCAGGGGGCCACCGTATGAGCGGAGCAGGCGCTCTTCCTCCGCCGCAGACACCGCCCGGTTTTCATTCCACCGCACTAACCCGTCCAGGAGAAACGCCTGGAAGTGCCAGGCATTGGCCGTTTCTCCTGAGATGAAGATGAGACAGAGAGTTGCATCAGTCACACGGTCTCTCTCTCACACACACACACACACACACACACACACCGCCTAAGGAGGAGCACAGTGAGGGATTTACCTGGGATGAAGAGGTTGAGATGCAGGTGGAATGATTCTAGGGATGTGGAGCCCCGCGCGCATCTGTACACCGGCAGGCTGACCCCCCCCTTGTCCAGCCTGCCCGTCTGGGTGTACAGCTCCACATCCGGCGGGTCCTGGATGCAGCGGAGGTGGCGTTTCTGCTCGGCCCAGATGTTGTGGATGCGGTCGTCCAACAGGGGAATTCCCATCGTGTCCCGTCCCCACTCGCTGGTGTACACGGCCAGGAGGTCGTCCACCAGCCGCTCCGTCTCCACAGCTCCGCGCGTGTGGCGACGGCAGTGGAGGGCCATCTCCCTGCGGCTGACGAGCCTCCAGACCGCAGCGTCGTCGCGGGGGACGGTCTTCCCCTGTGCCGCCAGCTGCTGCTTCTTGGCTGCAAGAAGCCGGGCTGCGTCCTCGGCGTCCCACTCGAAGATGGCGTTGGACAGCTGCTGGAGGAACGGTTTGTACAGCTGGTGGCTCTCGGTTGTGACACCTGCTGCGATGCGCCGCATCAGGTGCCAGATGTCCAACCGGACCACCAGCTCGTTCCAACCCCCGAACATATCAGCTGCCCTGCCACGTCCCTGCCGCGAACAGCAGTCCCGGTCGACATACAGCAGCAGCGGCGGCTCTACCCCAGCGTCCCGGTACCGCCTCACCAGCCCGTCGGCCATGGCCTGAAGACCGGCCCCCTCGGCGGCCGTGAGCACGGACATGAGGACCTGCCCGTGCTCGTTGCCCACGTTGGAGGCCCAGGCTGCGGTTCCTCGGGCGGCACCGGCGAGTTTTCGGGTCACCTGTTGACGATAACAAAACAGAAACACCTCAGCGATAACGCCGGAGCGACGCGCCGGACGAGGCCTAAAATGCGCTGCGATTCACGTACCTTCTTGGTCGAGTCCAACTTCAGGATCTTCCCAAAGATGGAGGTGACCCGACCCTTCACGTCCTGGAGGCGGCCGAGGATGTCGTGGCCATAGACGGTGAGCAGCCAATCAGGCTGCGGGACGGGGCGCATGGCTGGGGGCTCCCGTAACCCGGCCACGACACCCGCCTTCATGAAGGGCCTCATGACGCCGAGGTATCTGATGGACTTCGCATCCACGCCTCTGTGTGCATCTCACAAAGTTTGTTCCGATTCTGCGTGGCGCTGTTCCTCGAGTACGCTCACGCAGCATGGCGATGACCCGCCAGTCGCAGGAGAGCCTAAGGAAGAGGAGGCGTGTTACAGAACAGGCACGCACGCAGAGACACGCGCTCGCCACCGTATTACAAGTAGACTGCGACTTACTTGTACGTGAGTACAGCCGGGAACTGCGCCAGCTGTTCTGGCTCCAGCTGGCGCAGCACCTCCTGCGACCATCCTGCTACCTTCCTCCGACATCGAGTGCATTCCAGGTACTCGGTGGCCATGAAGTACCAGGAGTCGATGTCCAAGACCCTCCGGATGGTCCTGTAAAGCCCAGCCTTGGTGAACAATTTGTTACAACCGGGCTGGGTGCATGCCAGTCGGACACCCCACAGACGCTGGGGTATCCAGAGGAACAACCGGCATGCGAAGAAGGACTCAGGACTGGCGGGCGGCTGAACGTAGTTTTGCCGGGGCTTGGGGGGGTCCCACCACAGGTCCAGGGCCTCAGAGAGGCGGGTCCTCCCCCTGCTGTCCACCCGAAACAGCACCCCGGCAACCCACTCCTGCTGCTCCCTCGTGAGAGCCGACCGCCAGCTCCCCGGTATTTGGGGCTACGAAGAAAAACAGGCACACTGTAAGAAACGCTCAACGGGCGTGAGGCAGCCGACGCGAGAGAGCGCGCCGGGCATATAGTTGCGTATCGCACACGAGGATTTCTTCCTCACCTCAGCCGCAGCAGGAGTGGGAGTTGGCTGCTCCACATCCTTCTCCTTCCTCTTCCTCTTCCTGGGTGGTGGCGCCAGGGTGGCCTCCCCCGACGAACACTCCTCCACGGATGTCCGTCGGGGCTCCTGGATCACTGCAGGGTCTGGAGTGGAGGCAGGTGGGGGCGTTGGTGGAGCAGCCGTGGGTGTAGGTGTGGAGGCGGCGGCGGCCGAGGCAGCGGTGGCGGAGGGCGCAGCAGCAGCCGGAGAAGGTGGAGGCGCAGGGAGCGGGAGAGCTCGAACGACCTGTAATTCTACTCCAGGCGCACACACACACAACAAAAATTAGCCACCGCACAACGGCAAAAGCAACCACCACGGTATACAGTTACCACAGTTACTATTAGAGCGAGTAAATTTACGTTGTAAGTGATTTTAGTGAATGGGCGACACACGTTAAATGAAAGGATGTACACCATCAGCTGTAGATAGCAATTATGGGAAGGCAGGGAAGTGTTATCGGCGACATGTGAGGAAAAATCAGCATTAGTGCCACTAAGCAGCGGAGTGACAGCGAGGATGTCCCTTATGGCATCTACAACCATGCACGGCGTGATAAACATTACCTCCAAAAACCTACCTTTGTCCTTCAAGCTCCAGCTTTATGAATTAATCAAAAACAAATAAAACGAGGAAAGTTAATTCATTCCAAATCCAGACAATATCAAAATTTCAATGCAATACGAAGTACTGTTTGTTGTGTGTGTGTGAGACACTTACCCATCTCTATGTCACTGGCTGCCTGGACCAGCTCCTCGTCCGTAACGTCCACGGCGATGGACGGCGGTGGACGGGAGGGGCGCCGGTTTACGGAGGTAAACACTATGGAAAAAGAAGACGGCATCGGTTATCACGTCACAGAAACTGAGCATGTGGTGTTTAAAAGAAAAAAGTGAAGGTTACCCGGAGCTGCAGGTCAGCGACGATGCCCTAGGGTCCGCCAGTTTACGGACCTTGGCCTGCAGCTCGCCTGGGGTCAATAGACGCCGCGACAGGAGGGACTTGATGGAGGGAGTAGCCGGCTTTCGCGGCGGCAGCGCTGTGCGGCCGCTGGTGCCACTGGTGCCGGTGGTGGTGGCGCTGGTGGTGGTGGTTGCAGCGCTGGTGGTGGTGGTTGCAGCGCTGGTGGTGGTGGTGGCAGCGCTGGTGGTGGTGGTGGCAGCGCTGGTGGTGGTGCTGGCAGCGCTGGTGCCGGTGGTGGCGCTGGTGCCGGTGGTGGCGCTGGTGGTGGCAGCGCTGGTGCTGGTGCTGGCGTTGGCCGGCTGCTCCTTGTCCCTCCCCAAGATGTATATCTTGGCGGTGTCCATGCAGGTCCCCGGCATCGGTGTGCTCCGTCTCAGCCAGTTGACATAGCTGCAGGACAAACAGTGAGATAAACAAAAGCACATGTGAAAACCACAAACTTCCAGCACAATGTCTTTTTACCTCTTCCTCTCGGGGTCGCTGCCCTCATACAGGTCCTTGAGCGTGTCTTTTCGGTACACCCCGAAGCCAACAAGGGCCTCGCCCTCGTGCCCGGGCTGAGTGGCGCGAGCCCGGGCCTCCGCCTGCGCTTTATGGAAGTCCAGTACCTCCTGGACTTCACTGTATGCGCAGGCGTACTGGGCGAGTGCGTCCTTGTTGGCCATGAGGGGGCTGACGGACACGCTCCTCTCCCGCTCCCGCTGGTGCTTGTCCACCAGCTGGACGACGTAGCCCACGTCATTCTCTAGCAGCCAGTGGAATGTTTGACCCTGGTACTGACCAAACTGGATGCTGTGGCGGCTCAGCACCAGAGTGGCGTTCCCAGGGTCACCACCTTCTGAGATGACGCGGGCCAGCGCCTCCTTCTCCACCTCCTCCGGCTTCTTGGCCCGTGCCGGGCCAATAGGGTCGCCGCGGGCCCTGGAAGCAGCCGCGCCCTCATTCAGTTTTTTGGCCGCAGCCGAGGGCCCCACAATCAGCGGCCGCAGCTGCTGCGGCGGCTGCTGCTGCGGACTTTTTTTTGGGGGGGGCAGCCTCCTAAAATTTGGATTCTCCATCTACAAAAGACATAAAATGACACAAAAACATTAACAACAAACATTAAGCTGTGCTAAACGAGTGTGCATGCATAAATAAAATTTAATAATGCTGAACTAAAGCAGAACTAAACCAGGAGTAAAATAAGTGGTACCTTGGTGAAGAAGAAGAATTAGTAGTAGCAGTAGTAGTAGTAGTATTTGTAGTAGTAGCAGTAGTAGTAGTAGTAGTAGTATTTGTAGTAGTAGCAGTAGTAGTAGTAGTAGTAGTATTTGTAGTAGTAGCAGTAGTAGTAGCAGTAGTAGTAGTAGTAGCAGTAGAAGTAGTAATAGACCACTCAGCAATGAGAACACAGTGAATTTCATTAGAAACACATCACAGGACTAAAACGGGACTAAACCGTGTGTGTGCGTGTGTGCGTGTGTGTGTGCGTGCGTGCGTGGGACACGCCGTATTTGATCAATACAACCAGGCTCGTGCGTGGGACACGCCGTATCTGATCAATACAACCAGGCTCGTGCGTGGGACACGCCGTATCTGGATCAATACAACCAGGCTCGTGCGTGGGACACGCCGTATCTGATCAATACAACCAGGCTCGTGCGTGGGACACGCCGTATCTGATCAATACAACCAGGCTCGTGCGTGGGACACGCCGTATCTGATCAATACAACCAGGCTCGTGCGTGGGACACGCCGTATCTGGATCAATACAACCAGGCTCGTGCGTGGGACACGCCGTATCTGATCAATACAACCAGGCTCGTGCGTGGGACACGCCGTATCTGATCAATACAACCAGGCTCGTGCGTGGGACACGCCGTATCTGATCAATACAACCAGGCTCGTGCGTGGGACACGCCGTATCTGATCAATACAACCAGGCTCGTCTCCGGGAAATATGCCGACAATTACCGATGCAGCCGTGCTACCGCTAGCGGCTAACACGTGCTAAAGCGCGGTTGTCAGCGCACGAAAATTGTTTATCTCCGTGTAATAGCAAAAGATATGATGCTAAACTAACATTAGGGAGTGGAATAATTCTTACCTGATCGATAACTTTGCACTCGATGCCGAAACTCAGCGCACTGTCTGCATGTGAAGCAAACAGTGTGCCATTTGTTGTCTGATTGGAGGACGTAACCGCTGTGAAACCGAATAGTGCGCTACCATTGGTTGTCCAGCCGCTCCGTGTTACGTCCGTGTGACGTCCGCTTAGAAAAGGCATGCTACCATTGGTTGGACGGCTGACGTCCAACATGCTACCATTGGTCGCTATTCAGAGTTCTTCCCGCTCCCGGTAGCGCAAGGATGACACGCAAATTCGTGAAGCGTTCCTCATTTTCAAATTTAGAAAATTTTAGTTTTGGATAGAGAAACAAAGTAGGGCAAGAGGTATGGAAAAGGGGCTAAAGGCATCTGAAGTCCAAACAGGGTTAAATCTGCACAGGAAGCCCCTTTCCTTATTATTGGCCCAGACGTTGTCTCCTTTAGCATAGGCCCGCAGTAAGGAGCTATGAAGGCATCCTACAATCCACGGCGCACATCCAACTGAAAGTTTTCCAGTCCGAATGTAAAAGTTGTACACTGCAGCAGAAGAATTCAAATCTTCTCTGAAATAAAGCAGCCTTTACAGCTCATCAAGCATAACTGCTCTAAACATTACTACAGATTGTTTATCTGGTCAAGTCGTGTTTCTGACTCTGTGCTTTGTGCACATGTCAGGATTAAAGCGTTGAGCACACAGGCAGGAGGAAACAAACTGCCGCCTCCTCAGATTAGACCCACAGCGCCTGAAAGGACAGAGCAGAAAGAGGGAGAGAGAGCGGAGCGAGAGACGCCTCCAGTCGCTCTGTCCTCCACCACACACTGGACAACATGAGCGCTCTCAGCGTGGCCACGCTTTAGAAAGGAGCACAGCATTACCCATGATGCTTTGCCAGCCCGTGTGTGTTGCTAAGGCTACTTCCGGTTGGGGATATCCACATGTTAAAAGTGTTTAAAAGTCACAGTTGCTTTTGGGTCGACATCAGAACAGACAATCCAAGTGTTCACAGTGAAGAGAGTGGAGCGAGCAGCTTCACAAACGGCCTGAGCACCACAAACGTGACTTTAGTCATTCTGTAAGAGCAGACAAAGACAGGAAGTCCCTCCCCCAACTCTGTCCCACTAGAAACAACCACTACAAATCCTTCCTCCATGTGCTTACTACAACTGTAACACGAGAGTCAAAATACATGCATGCAATCTGTACCGCTCAAAACATATTTTATAAGATCTTACTAAAAACATCAACATTTGAACTGGTTTTCTTTCAGGACCCTTTATGGCAGAGGTGTCAAACATGCGGCCCTCCAAGGCCTTTAATCTGGCCCTCGGCTGATTTTCTATTGAAAAGCCCAAATGAAGATTTTCCTCTTTCCAAACGCTCTTAAAGGACCTTAAAGGAACCTTAAAGGAAGGAGGATCTGTTGGACTGTTGACCGTGACGCCCTCATCAGCAAAATGTCCAAAATGAGAAAAGTGAAGCTGAGTGCAGGATTTTCCAACAAAAATTGACTAATTCTTCGTTGTTCAGGGAGGTGAGTGGGAAACCTGTGTGCTCAGTGTGTTTGCAACAAGTGGCAACGCTCAAGGAATATAATCTTAAACACCACTACGAGACACGGCAAGAAATACAGTAAACTGAATGGAGAATTGAGAAGGCAAAAGATAAACAAATTATCGCTGGGACTGAAGAAACAGCCGTCTGTTTTCACCTGGAGCTGAGAGGTTAGTGATGCTGCTGTGAAAGAAATATACCTGAGCTAGCACAATATTATTGTGTAAAATAAAATCAAATTAAATAAAAACATTTTTGTTTCTCTGCACAGATATTTGGACTTATTATTTTTGGGGTAAATATGCCATGAATTTTCTGATCCGGCTCCTGTGGGTCACAGTAGTTTGAATGCGGCCCCCGGACCAAAATGAGTTCGACACCCCTGCTTTATGGTGTCATCTGGTGCTAAAGGCTCGTTATTGCACGTGTAACTGGCAGCGTCTGAGCAATTACCAACCGGAACTACTTTCTTCTCATTTTCACACTGATGGGCCCATCTGAAGCCAAAGGTCGTCGCGTGTAAAAATGAAGGCTGTTTTAAAGCTCCTTCCCTACAGCTCATATAGTGGAGTTTGTTCTGGACTCTCCCCAAAAACACAAATGTGCTGCTAAAGCGTTCAACACACTACAGCTCTACGGTGGTGTAGCCTGACCTGTTGCTATGGAAACATTACAGACAAGTATTGAGGTTAACAAAATGCAAACAACAACCTCTGTATTTTACAGTGAGACACTGAAAATCTGAAAAGACGAAAAACAAAGTTTACACAAAAGCAGCAATTATACACCAACTGCAGAACAGTTTGAACGGAAACGAGAGTCATCTATGGCAAGCCATCTTAACATTTAAAAGCTAAACTGGATCTGTATTGCAGATATCTGTAATTCAGTTTTGCCTCGTCAAAAAGAACATTTCGGATATCCGCAGCTACATTCTTCCTGTCCGTAACTGTCAGATATCCAGAAGGAAATTCTTCCTCGGGCAAATTACGTCACTTTTGCCATTCATTTGTACGGGGTTCATCATTACGGACATCTACACTTCACTTTCACATGTCCATGAGGTGAATTACGGATATCCACAACTGAATTATAGATATCTGTAATTCCAGTTTGAGATATCTACAGTTTGATTTTGACTCGTCATAACTTCAGTTCAAGATGTCTTTAATTTAGTTCAATTCAAGATATCTATATGTTCCTTTTCAGATGTCTTAAATTAAGTTTTGACTCGGCGAAATGAAGTTGTAGATATCTGTAACTGGAATTATGACTAGTCGAAGTTACACTGTAGATATCTCAGACTGGAGTTCGGGACAGTCATAATGTAACTGTAGATAATCTATTATCAAGTTATAGATATCTTGAACTGAATTTTAATTAGAGATATCTGAAATTGGAGATATCTGTAAAGGTGATTCTGCCTAGTCAAAATGTAATTACAGATATCTTGAATTAGAGTTTTGACCAGGCGAAATAACACTGCAGATATCTGTATGCAAATGACCCCCTACTCCCACCCCCACTTTTGGCGGGAGCAGAGCGCCTTCGTCCACCTGTTGTGTTCAATATTTACGTGTAAGAAACATGTCGGAGCGGCCAGACGGAGAAGGCGTCTTTAACAGACTATTTAATGCTGCTGCCCGTGCTTAACTGCTTTTCAGTTCGTTATTTGTATCTGGGGATAGCAAATGTTCAGTTCTTCGGAGATTTCTTTCACAGTTTTCAACACAACGACGCTCCCTCTCTCCGCAAATCCCCTGCGCGAGGGCTCGTTCAATTTCATGCCATTTTTTAGTGGCCGTTTCAATAACACCCAAGGCCATGGCTGCTTTTCTTCTTCCCTTCACCAGTCTTTCAACGTTCTCTGCATTCACCACAGAGAAATGAAGCCACTTCCTCTTTGATTTTGGCGGGGAAAGGATATTACGTATTTGTGTACATCTAAAATAGAGCAACGTCAGGCACAATAATTTACACTAGTCATAATGACGTTTGAGATATCTTTAACTTTCATTCTGCCTGGTCACAACTGAATTACAGATATCCTCAACTGCCATTTAAGATGTGTGACGAGTGGAATGTCGGTTTCAATGACGTAATTGTAGATATCTGTAATTTTTCCTAGTGAAAACTGAATTACAGATATCTCTATCTATCATTTCGACTAGTAACAATTACGTTACAGATATCTTGAATGACAATTTCGACGATCCAAAATGTAATTATGACGAGTCAGAAGGACATTGTTGATAAACAATGTTCATTCTGGATAGTCAAACTTTGCTATTAAATGTTAAAATGGCTTACCATAGTCATCCCACACTAGACCCAGTACAATACAATTGTTGTGATATTAGTTTTCACCCAATGATCAGGGGAGAGCGCGAACGCAGTCCCCCACTACCACAAATTATGCAGTCGAGATTCCCACATTTGGGGAATTCGCAGGGGTCAGCACAACCGGAGTGCAATGGCTGAGCCTCGCCCTGGGTGAACCACCTTCATGATCATGGTATCTCCCCTGCCAGGTAAGTATGAGTTGTACAGGCGGAGACCGGCGGGGTCCTGCAGAGCCATGCCGTCCTCAGTCAGAGGGGAGGACGTGTCCTACACCGCACCACACACACCACACACACCACACACAGCACCACACACAGCACCACACACCACCACACCGCATTACACCACATTACACTACACCACTCTACACTACACTACAGCCTCTGCTCTGTCCCACTGTACAGCACAAGCTCAGCGTGGACACGCTTTAGAAAGGATTTAGAAATGTGAGCAGCACAGCATTACCCATGATGCTTTGCCAGCCCGTGTGTGTTGCTAAGGCTACTTCCGGTTGGGGATATCCACATGTTAAAAGTGTTTAAAAGGCACAGTTGCTTTTGGGTCTACATCAGAACAGACAATCCAAGTGTTCACAGTGAAGAGAGTGGAGCGAGCAGCTTCACAAACGGCCTGAGCACCACAAACGTGACTTTAGTCATTCTGTAAGAGCAGACAAAGACAGGAAGTCCCTCCCCCAACTCTGTCCCACTAGAAACACACACTGAAAGAAGATACTTCCCAATGTTTAACTGCTAAAAAGCAGAGTGTATAAAAACACTGCATGCTTTAAATTGTTTAAATGTCAAGAGAAAAATGCATATTTCATTCAAATAAAACCCTAAAAAGTGTCTTTGATTTTAGACTCGTTTTACTCTGGCGCCCTCTGGTGGGGGAACAAATACACTGACTATGCAACTTTTCAGGAGTTCACCAGCTCTGCCATCAGGCATCATTAAACTTGTATATCTTGCATGTATTCAGTTATGGGCGTTTATCTTGCTCAAAAATTCTTTGAAAAAAATGTCGTCATTTCTTACTGTGAGCAGGGCTCAAAAATTCTGTGTCTACAAATAAGCAGAGGTGGCACATGTACATTTACTTAAAATAAATAAATACTTTCCAGAGTACTTTGGCAGCAGCATACTTTTACTCATACTTGAGTAATATTTTTTCTTTGGGTTGAGTAATTGTACAAGTGAGAAAAGCTTTATGTTGACAATATGAACTTATCTGAAAATATGCTTCAGTTTTTGTCATTTTTGTGTCTGCTCTTTAAAAATACCAGATTTCATGTTGTGTCCTTCAAACAACTATAAATCCGATGTAACAAATTACACTTATTTGAGTAATTTTTGAAAATGAAGTAATTTGAAGTAATGTTACTCTTACTCGACTACAGCTTCTGGCTTTTCTACCCACCTCTGCTATAACACTAAATAAATAAGTTCTTACTGATGTATTTTTATGTTTTGTAGGCCGACTTTGGAACACAAACTATCAAAAACGAATAGCACAACAATTTACACTGAAACAGGCAGCAAAAAAGGGACATTTGAAAAAGTACTTGGAGCTCAGTTCTGACTTAAATAGGCCCATCTTCAAATCTCAAATCGTGGAAGATTAGGGTGACTAGGGCTGGGCGATATGGACCAAATCTCGATATATTTTGCTACATCTCGATATCTTTACAGGAAAAATAACCCCCTCCCAAACTACTGCAAAAACAACAGACACATTTTATCTGATTAATATTCATGTAGTTCTGCACTGAAACACTCTGTGGCCCTTTCTGGACCCTCACCCACAGTTTAAGAACCTCTTCTTTAAGAGAACTTCCACTGGTACTTTACACAAAACTGCTTCAAAGTGAATAAAGTGCAGGATTTTAAACCTGTATTTTGACATTCCAAACTGGAGTTACATTCTCTTGTTTTAAAGTGATGTTTAGTCTCTGCACATTTACCAAACCAAACGCACAATGTGACAAAAATTATCCTCAGTATTCAGACCTTGAGTCCGAGACAAGACCAAGACAAAGCTCTGGCTTTAGAGAGGGAAGTCCAGTGGTGTGGGGCTGTCTAATGAGAGGTGGGGCAGGTGTGGGTCCTGTGGTGGGACAGGTGTGGGTCCTGTGGTGGGTCAGGTGTGGGTCCTGTGGTGGGACAGGTGTGGGTCCTGTGGTGAGTCAGGTGTGGGTCCTGTGGTGGGACAGGTGTGGGTCCTGTGGTGGGACAGGTGTGGGTCCTGTGGTGGGACAGGTGTAGGTCCTGTGGTGAGTCAGGTGTAGGTCCTGTGGTGGGACAGGTGTGGGTCCTGTGGTGAGTCAGGTGTGGGTCCTGTGGTGGGACAGGTGTGGGTCCTGTGGTGGGACAGGTGTAGGTCCTGTGGTGAGTCAGGTGTGGGTCCTGTGGTGAGTCAGGTGTGGGTCCTGCTGTGGTGGGACAGGTGTGGGTCCTGTGGTGGGACAGGTGTGGGTCCTGCTGTGGTGGGACAGGTGTGGGTCCTGCTGTGGTGGGACAGGTGTGGGTCCTGCTGTGGTGGGGCAGGTGTGGGTCCTGTGGTGGGGCAGGTGTGGGTCCTGTGGTGGGACAGGTGTGGGTCCTGTGGTGGGACAGGTGTGGGTCCTGCTGTGGTGGGACAGGTGTGGGTCCTGCTGTGGTGGGACAGGTGTGGGTCCTGCTGTGGTGGGACAGGTGTGGGTCCTGCTGTGGTGGGACAGGTGTGGGTCCTGCTGTGGTGGGGCAGGTGTGGGTCCTGTGGTGGGACAGGTGTGGGTCCTGTGGTGGGACAGGTGTGGGTCCTGCTGTGGTGGGACAGGTGTGGGTCCTGCTGTGGTGGGACAGGTGTGGGTCCTGTGGTGGGACAGGTGTGGGTCCTGTGGTGGGACAGGTGTGGGTCCTGCTGTGGGGGGACAGGTGTGGGTCCTGTGGTGGGGGGACAGGTGTGGGTCCTGTGGTGGGGGGACAGGTGTGGGTCCTGCTGTGGTGGGACAGGTGTGGGTCCTGCTGTGGTGGGACAGGTGTGGGTCCTGCTGTGGGGGGACAGGTGTGGGTCCTGTGGTGGGGGGACAGGTGTGGGTCCTGTGGTGGGGCAGGTGTAGGTCCTGTGGTGGGGGGACAGGTGTGGGTCCTGTGGTGGGGGGACAGGTGTGGGTCCTGTGGTGGGGGGACAGGTGTGGGTCCTGTGGTGGGGCAGGTGTGGGTCCTGCTGTGGTGGGGCAGGTGTGGGTCCTGTGGTGGGGCAGGTGTGGGTCCTGTGGTGGGGCAGGTGTGGGTGTGTTTTGAAGCGGAGTTTGTTCATATGAGTGATATCAGCTACACGTGGAGCTCGTGTGTTGGGGTCGTGGTCGGAGGTGAAGTGCCCGGGCACAGGTCGGTTGTGCTCGTGCTGGAAAAGTGCATTTAGAAAGTTGAACTCACGTTACGTCTGTGCAGCTCCTTATTCTGCTGCAGAAGCACCGCACATTTAGTCCTGGTTTAGTTCTAGTCCTGGTTTAGTCCGCGGCCGAGTCCCGGGCTCTGAGGCCACATTTAGTCCTGGTTTAGTTCTAGTCCTGGTTTAGTCCACGGCCGAGCCCCGGGCTCTGAGGCCACATTTAGTCCTGGTTTAGTTCTAGTCCTGGTTTAGTCCGCGGCCGAGCCCCGGGCTCTGAGGCCACATTTAGTCCTGGTTTAGTTCTAGTCCTGGTTTAGTCCGCAGCCGAGCCCCGGGCTCTGAGGCCACATTTAGTCCTGGTTTAGTTCTAGTCCTGGTTTAGTCCACGGCCGAGCCCCGGGCTCTGAGGCCACATTTAGTCCTGGTTTAGTTCTAGTCCTGGTTTAGTCCGCGGCCGAGCCCCGGGCTCTGAGGCCACATTTAGTCCTGGTTTAGTTCTAGTCCTGGTTTAGTCCGCGGCCGAGCCCCGGGCTCTGAGGCCACATTTAGTCCTGGTTTAGTCCTAGTCCTGGTTTAGTCCGCGGCCGAGTCCCGGGCTCTGAGGCCACATTTAGTCCTGGTTTAGTTCTAGTCCTGGTTTAGTCCGCGGCCAAGCCCCGGGCTCTGAGGCCACATTTAGTCCTGGTTTAGTTCTAGTCCTGGTTTAGTCCGCGGCCGAGTCCCGGGCTCTGAGGCCACATTTAGTCCTGGTTTAGTTCTAGTCCTGGTTTAGTCCGCGGCCGAGTCCCGGGCTCTGAGGCCACATTTAGTCCTGGTTTAGTTCTAGTCCTGGTTTAGTCCGCGGCCGAGCCCCGGGCTCTGAGGCCACATTTAGTCCTGGTTTAGTTCTAGTCCTGGTTTAGTCCGCGTCGAGTCCCGGGCTCTGAGGCCACATTTAGTCCTGGTTTAGTTCTAGTCCTGGTTTAGTCCGCAGCCGAGCCCCGGGCTCTGAGGCCACATTTAGTCCTGGTTTAGTTCTAGTCCTGGTTTAGTCCGCGGCCGAGCCCCGGGCTCTGAGGCCACATTTAGTCCTGGTTTAGTCCTAGTCCTGGTTTAGTCCGCAGCCGAGCCCCGGGCTCTGAGGCCACATTTAGTCCTGGTTTAGTCCTAGTCCTGGTTTAGTCCGCGGCCGAGCCCCGGGCTCTGAGGCCACATTTAGTCCTGGTTTAGTTCTAGTCCTGGTTTAGTCCGCGGCCGAGTCCCGGGCTCTGAGGCCACATTTAGTCCTGGTTTAGTTCTAGTCCTGGTTTAGTCCGCGGCCGAGCCCCGGGCTCTGAGGCCACATTTAGTCCTGGTTTAGTTCTAGTCCTGGTTTAGTCCGCGGCCGAGCCCCGGGCTCTGAGGCCACATTTAGTCCTGGTTTAGTTCTAGTCCTGGTTTAGTCCGCGGCCGAGCCCCGGGCTCTGAGGCCACATTTAGTCCTGGTTTAGTCCTAGTCCTGGTTTAGTCCTAGTCCTGGTTTAGTCCTAGTCCTGGTTTACTCTGAGTCCAGCTCCGGGCTCCGTGGAGGAGCTCGGGGGACATAAGCAGGAGGCGGAGGCGAGCGCGGCACAGAAGGCAAAACAAGCGGTGAAACCAGAAGTAAACATAAGCATTATAGCGATATATCGATATGTCAGAATTCATATCGAGTTTCAAAAATATCTCGATATATTTTAAATATCGAGATATCGCCCACCCCTAAGGGTGACCGGACGTCCCCGTTTACCCGGGGCAGTCCCAGTTCTGAGCCCTGTGTCCTGTCCCAGCAGATTTATCCAAAACCACTGATTTGCCTCAGATTTATACAAGGGACACCTGGGACCTTTTGTTTTTAACCAATTTGACTCGTGCCAACAGTAAACAGAGGCATAGATTTACATGTGATCAGTTAAAATACAGGAAAGCTGCTTAAAAATGACCAAAAAAGAAAATACGACTGTACTGTCTCACATGTTGGTCCTGAATGGGGCGAGGGCAGAACAGTTTTCCTTAATCGTGCACCTGTTTCACAGTTTTATAATTACCCAACCAGAGGAGTCCCAGTTTTTGGACGAAGCCACGTGACACCCACGCCTTTTAGCACCAACTCGCCCATTTAAGCAGTGTTGGGCAAGCTACATGTAAAGTGCAGTGAGCCAAGACATCAGTTACTCAACAGGAAATTAGGCTTAGCTACACAAAAGCTCCTGCCTACAGAAATGCAGCAAAGGCACCGACATCAGAAGCTCCTTCACACGGCACCAACCTAATGTCAGACGAATTCACAGTGACACATCAGATGCCTTCAGTAAAGTCAGAAACATAAGGCCAGCTGACTAGCCTCCTTGGTCTCCTCCTTGGTCTCCTCCTGTCTCCTCCTTGGTCTCCTCCTTGGTCTCCTCCTTGGTCTCCTCCTTGGTCTCCTCCTTGGTCTCCTCCTGTCTCCTCCTTGGTCTCCTCCTTGGTCTCCTCCTTGGTCTCCTCCTGTCTCCTCCTTGGTCTCCTCCTTGGTCTCCTCCTTGGTCTCCTCCTTGGTCTCCTCCTTGGTCTCCTCCTGTCTCCTCCTTGGTCTCCTCCTTGGTCTCCTCCTTGGTCTCCTCCTGTCTCCTCCATCCTAGTGTGTCCGCTCAGAGCCTCCAGAGCGACAGGGAGTGAGAGGGAGAGAAGCCACAGCGCGGTCAGGTCGCGGTCAGGTCTCGGTCAGGTCGCGGTCAGGTCGCGGTCAGGTCGCGGTCAGGTGTCGGTCAGGTCGCGGTCAGGTCTCGGTCAGGTCGCGGTCAGGTCGCGGTCAGGTGTCGGTCAGGTGTCGGTCAGGTGTCGGTCAGGTCGCGGTCAGGTGTCGGTCAGGTCTCGGTCAGGTCTCGGTCAGGTCGCGGTCAGGTCTCGGTCAGGTCTCGGTCAGGTCGCGGTCAGGTCGCGGTCAGGTGTCGGTCAGGTGTCGGTCAGGTCGCGGTCAGGTCGCGGTCAGGTCGCGGTCAGGTCGCGGTCAGGTCGCGGTCAGGTGTCGGTCAGGTGTCGGTCAGGTCTCGGTCAGGTCGCGGTCAGGTCTCGGTCAGGTGTCGGTCAGGTCTCGGTCAGGTCTCGGTCAGGTCGCGGTCAGGTCGCGGTCAGGTGTCGGTCAGGTGTCGGTCAGGTCGCGGTCAGGTCTCGGTCAGGTCTCGGTCAGGTCGCGGTCAGGTCTCGGTCAGGTGTCGGTCAGGTCGCGGTCAGGTCTCGGTCAGGTCGCGGTCAGGTCTCGGTCAGGTCTCGGTCAGGTGTCGGTCAGGTCGCGGTCAGATCGCGGTCAGGTCGCGGTCAGGTCGCGGTCAGGTCGCGGTCAGGTCGCGGTCAGGTGTCGGTCAGGTGTCGGTCAGGTCGCGGTCAGGTCTCGGTCAGGTCGCGGTCAGGTCGCGGTCAGGTCGCGGTCAGGTCTCGGTCAGGTCGCGGTCAGGTGTCGGTCAGGTCTCGGTCAGGTCTCGGTCAGGTCGCGGTCAGGTCGCGGTCAGGTCTCGGTCAGGTCTCGGTCAGGTCTCGGTCAGGTCGCGGTCAGGTCGCGGTCAGGTCTCGGTCAGGTCTCGGTCAGGTCTCGGTCAGGTCGCGGTCAGGTCTCGGTGAGGTCTCGGTCAGGTCGCGGTCAGGTCGCGGTCAGGTCGCGGTCAGGTCTCGGTCAGGTCTCGGTCAGGTCTCGGTCAGGTCTCGGTCAGGTCGCGGTCAGGTCGCGGTCAGGTCGCGGTCAGGTCTCGGTCAGGTCGCGGTCAGGTCGCGGTCAGGTCGCGGTCAGGTCGCGGTCAGGTCGCGGTCAGGTCGCGGTCAGGTCGCGGTCAGGTCGCGGTCAGGTCTCGGTCAGGTCGCGGTCAGGTCGCGGTCAGGTCGCGGTCAGGTCTCGGTCAGGTCTCGGTCAGGTCGCGGTCAGGTCGCGGTCAGGTCGCGGTCAGGTCGCAGTCAGGTGTCGGTCAGGTCGCGGTCAGGTCTCGGTCAGGTCGCGGTCAGGTCGCGGTCAGGTCTCGGTCAGGTCGCGGTCAGGTCGCGGTCAGGTGTCGGTCAGGTGTCGGTCAGGTCGCGGTCAGGTCGCGGTCAGGTCTCGGTCAGGTCTCGGTCAGGTCGCAGTCAGGTGTCGGTCAGGTCGCGGTCAGGTGTCGGTCAGGTCGCGGTCAGGTCTCGGTCAGGTCTCGGTCAGGTCGCGGTCAGGTCGCGGTCAGGTCGCGGTCAGGTCTCGGTCAGGTCGCGGTCAGGTCTCGGTCAGGTCTCGGTCAGGTCTCGGTCAGGTCTCGGTCAGGTCGCGGTCAGGTCGCGGTCAGGTCGCGGTCAGGTCGCGGTCAGGTCTCGGTCAGGTCGCGGTCAGGTCTCGGTCAGGTCTCGGTCAGGTCGCGGTCAGGTCGCGGTCAGGTGTCGGTCAGGTCTCGGTCAGGTCGCGGTCAGGTCGCGGTCAGGTCGCGGTCAGGTCGCGGTCAGGTCGCGGTCAGATCGCGGTCAGGTCGCGTCAGGTCGCGGCGGTCAGGTCTCGGTCAGATCGCGGTCAGGTCTCGGTCAGGTCTCGGTCAGGTCGCGGTCAGGTCGCGGTCAGGTCGCGGTCAGGTCGCGGTCAGATCGCGGTCAGGTCGCGGTCAGGTCGCGGTCAGGTCGCGGTCAGGTCTCGGTCAGGTCTCGGTCAGGTCGCGGTCAGGTCGCGGTCAGGTCGCGGTCAGGTCGCGGTCAGGTCGCGGTCAGATCGCGGTCAGGTCGCGGTCAGGTCGCGGTCAGGTCGCGGTCAGGTCGCGGTCAGGTCTCGGTCAGGTCTCGGTCAGGTCGCGGTCAGGTCGCGGTCAGGTCGCGGTCAGGTCGCGGTCAGGTCGCGGTCAGGTCTCTATCTGAACATGCAGTATTATTCAGGATCGTCCGCACTAAAGACGAGGACTTGACATAGTTAAGCTAAAGTCTCCAAACGCAGGACTCTGAGCCCGGTCCCTCTGTGCGCACGCGCCTGGCTCTGATTATTGTGTTTCACGGTCAAACAGAGGCTCATGCAGAGAAAGCCTCTGTCACTCATGTCCTGGAATGTGGAGCTTTTGGTGACGCTACTGGATCAAAAAAATAGCGCAACTACAGGAAAGTTACTTGATTCATAAAGTAGCGACGCTACATCAGTCTACTGGAAAATGTAACGGAAACGCTCCTGCCCATCACTGCTTAAACTTTGCATTTCACGACAAGAAAATTTAAATTACACCAAACCCGAACTTTGCGTGTCCAATTTCAACAATTACCGACATTTCCAACTTAAGTTAAATGTCTTTTCCGTGTAAAACTCACCGAAAGTGAAGCTCCTCAGTCTTCGCGGGAGCACGTGGCGTAGTCCCAGTTCCGGGCCTCCTGTCCTAGTTTTTTTGGTCTTGTTGGAATTCCCTCGGTTCCTACGACGTAACAAACACATGTCATTATTGTGTGTAGTAAAGCGCGTTACTCGATTGTCATTTGATGGTGAAACAATCGTGGAAAATGCGCTTTGTTTTACCTAAATTGGTCGATCCGGGGCCACACGGAGCCTCCACGCGCCGCCTGCGCCCTGAATGGCCCTGACCCAGAGGAAGTGGTGCGGCCCGATTTTTTTTATTTTATTTATTTATTTATTATTATTAATAAAATATAATACAAACTCTCGTAGAGACGACAGCAAGACTGCAAGGCATGATATAAAACAAAAAACACAAGGAAACTAAAGTGCTCACAGATCACAAACAAGAAAATAAAAATAAAATAAAAAACACTTAACCTCCTTGTGGTAACTTCACATATAAAAGAATACAAACTCAGATGTCCAAACTTTATCTGTAATTAAACGTGCTCCTATCCTCTCATTAACCCTTTTTGTGGGTATTGGCTTAGTGCCGATCCCAAAATTACAAGTAGCGCCATCTAGTGGTTATTAAGAACATTGCCCTAGAAATACTTTGACCTGACAACACCCCTGAGCGCCAAAGACGCCAAAATCCTCACGTATGGACAATTTGAGCTTGAGGATGACAGAAATGACAGACTCAGCTCTGTATCAGTGTCCGTACGATCAACAGAAAAAGAAATGAGCCTGGACTCTCCAGGCCAAATCTCCATTCACTTCATCTGTTCTTCAGATGAAAACCCTGCACCCACGGGTCAGAAACATCAGTACAACCCATCACTTCATCTGTTCTTCAGATGAAAACCCTGCACCCACGGGTCAGAAACATCAGTACAACCCATCACTTCATCTGTTCTTCAGATGAAAACCCTGCACCCACGGGTCAGAAACATCAGTACAACCCATCACTTCATCTGTTCTTCAGATGAAAACCCTGCACCCACGGGTCAGAAACATCAGTACAACCCATCACTTCATCTGTTCTTCAGATGAAAACCCTGCACCCACGGGTCAGAAACATCAATACAACCCATCACTTCATCTGTTCTTCAGATGAAAACCCTGCACCCACGGGTCAGAAACATCAGTACAACTCAGGCGATTTGAAAAGTTTACATTTTTCAGCAGATTTGAGAATTTTGTCAACAATCATATTTTAATTTTGCAGGTGTTTTCCAGAGGCTAAATAAATTCTAATGTTGTTTTTTAAAGGACACAATATTTGGCATTTATTTTTTCCATTTTTTTAAATTTTATGAATAGGTTTTTTTTTTTTTAATATAATATCCTCTTTAGTAAACTGTGAGAGAGTCCTAATTTTTTGTCCAAGCCAATTATCTAAATCTTTCCAGAAACTTTGGAAAGAATAAATGTTCTGTTGTTTCTGGAGCTTGTTTACAGATTTCACAAGGATCAACATCGAAAGCAAATCGACCCCTCAGTGTTTCTGCCCATGGATAATAGTTAATGATTCTGAACTGCATTTCTTTCACTCTTGGCAAAACTGGCCATTTTAGAAATGTCCACTAAATTGCAGAAGGTATTTCTTCGACGCCAGTCACTTTGTCCTTTACTTTTCTAGTAAAATCACGGTATGTTTGACTTTTCAAAGATCTGTTTAAATATTTATTATCACATTTCTTTTCTGTTCGCTTTAATTCTCCTCTGACTAAATTTGGTAACTTAGCTTGAACATTACAGGATAATATAGTATTTTTCCTCAAATGTAATAAAGCAGTTTTGCCCTACAGGTTTCTGATCCTCTCTGAAAGACCACTGCACCTCATATTTGCCTCTCAGGTCATTCAGCTGGAATCTGGCACATCCCGCACAAAAATGATATTGTGATCAAACCAATTCTGATTAAAAAATAGTTTGACAAAATAACTCTATTATAGCTGAGCAGAATGTTTGATCAAATCCAAACTGTTCCAGTGTTTGTATTAAAAAGGCATGTTCTATGGAATCAAAGGCTTTAAAGTCGTCAATAGTCCAGAAGTGATCGGTCGTCCAACATGTCCAAAACTAATCTAACATTGTTATGTACAGTCATGTGAAAGAGTTTGGGCCCTGATCATTTTCAGGATTTTCCTTTATAAATCACTGGTTGTTCGGATCAGCAGTTTCAGTTAAATATATCAGACAAACACAGTGATATTTGAGAAGTGAAATGAACTTTAGAGGATTTACAGAAAGTGCAATAATTACTTAAACAAAAGTATGTGCATAAATTAGGACACCCTTGATGTTTTATTGATTTTAAGACCTTTAGCACTAATTATTGGAACACATCATTAGTTTGTTCAGCTCACTGACCCTTGGCCTACAGACACAGGTGAAGCCGATCAGGAGAAAGGGGATTTAAGGGGCCAGGTGCAAGTTGTTCTCCTCTTTGCATCTTCTCTGAACAGAGGCAACATGGGAGCCTCAAAACAACTATGACCTGAAAACAGAGACTGTTCAACATCATGGTTTAGGGGAAGGGTACAAAAAACTCAGAGATTTCAGCTGTCAGTTTCCACTGTGAGGAACATAGTGAGGAAATGGAAGACCACAGGCACAGTTCTAGTTCAGGCCAAGAAAAACCTCAGATAAGCAGAGGTGAAGGAAACAGTCAAACTCACCCCACAGACCGGCTCCACAGACCGGCTCCACAGACCGGCTCCACAGACCGGCTCCACAGACCGGCTCCACAGACCGGCTCCACAGACCGGCTCCACAGACCAGCTCCACACACGTACAACATGATCCTGCTGCAGATGGTGTCACGGTGCATCGATGAACTATTCAGCACTTTGCACAAGGAGATGCTGTGTGGGAGAGGAATGTGACGGAGCCTTTTCTGCGCACACGCCACAGACAGAGTCGCTTGAGCTCTGCTAAAGCACATTTGGACAAACCAGCTTCATTTTGGAATAAGGTGCTGTGGACTGATGAAACTAAAACTGAGTTATTTGGACATAACAAAGGGCGGTGTGCAGGATGAAAGAAGAGCACAGCAAACACAGACAAACACTTGTTACCCACAGTAAAATGTGGTGGTTCCATCAGGCTGTGGGCCTGTGGCCAGTGCAGGGACTGGAAATCTTGTTAAAGTTGAAGAATAACTAACAATGTTCAAGAATCAGTGACAAAGTTGAAGTTGCACCAGGGCTGGAGACTTCCACAAGACAATGACCCTAAACACTGCTCAGATTCTACTAAGGCAGAGGAACAAGTACAATGTTCTGGAATGGCCGTCTCAGTCCCCAGACCTGAATATTACTGAAAATCTGTGGTGTGATTTAAAGCGGGCTGTCCATGCTCGGGCTCCATCAAACTTCACTGAACTGGAGATGTTTTGTAAAGAAGAATGGTCAAAAATACCTTCACCCAGAATCCAGAGCCTCACTGGAAGCTACAGGAAGAGTTTAGAGGCTGTTATTTCTGCAAAAGGAGGATCTACTAAATACTGATGTACTTTTTCTGTTGGGGTGTCCACATTTATGCACATACTTTTGTTTAAGTAATTATTGCACTTTCTGTAAATCCTCTAAAGTTCATTTCACTTCTCAAATATCACTGTGTTTGTCTGATATATTTAACTGAAACTGCTGATCTGAACAACCAATGATTTATAAAGGAAAATCTTGAAAATGATCAGGGTCCAAACTTTTTCACATGACTGTATGTTTCTTCCTTTTATAAACGCAGGCTGCATATCATCTACCACACATGTGTCAAACATGCGGCCCGGGGGCCAGATCCGGCCCTCCAAGACCTTTAATCTGGCCCTCGGCTGATTTTTCTATTAAAATACTTAAAATTTTCAGATTTTTCTGTTAATTTTCTGCTCCGTTTAGCATAGCAGCGTCTCCGGCGTTTCTGTACGTTGCGACTCCCACCAGAGCAGCACAAATGAAGACTTTCCTCTTTCCAAACGCTCTTAAAGGACGATCGTTTTGACTGTCGACCGTGACCCTCATCAGCAAAATGTCAAAAAATGAGAAAAGCAGATGCTGAGTTCAGGATTTCCCAAGAAAAATAGTCTAATTCTTATTTGTTGACAGAGGTGAATGGGAAATCTGTGCTCAGTGTGTTTGGAACAAGTGGCGTTGCTCGAGGAATATAATCTTAAACACCACTACGAGACACGGAGAAAAATACAATAACTTGAAGAGAGAACTGAGTTTTCTGATCCGGCCCTTTTGGGATCAAAGTAGGCTGCATACGGCCCCCGGACCAACATGAGTTTGACACCCCTGCTGTACCAGTTTATCAAGGACTTTTTTCAGTCTGTTAGCATAAACCAGGGCTAATAGTTATAATGATTGCATAACAGCGTTATGGGTCTCCAGTTATCTAATTCTGTAGTCTTTATTTGGCTTGGGCAGTAGGGTAATTAGTCCGGTTTTCATTGTGGGAGGAAGGCAGCTTTCTGAATACAATCTTTGAAAGCATTCAAAATTAAATCTTTTATATCCGGCCAGAAACATTTCAGAAATCCTATGGTCAGCCCATTGTGATAGATGTATCACTTTCTAAACTAAATTCATCATCTTCACCCATTTTTTTTAACATGCCTTTCTATTTGTGTAAAAAAAAGTGTCACAATCTTTGAACTGTATAAGTTTGAGTAAAATGAAAAAAAAAAATCATTTGAAATTTGATCAGGGTCTTCAATTATAGTTCCATGTTTATTTAATTTGTTTTTGCGTTTGTCTAGATTTTTCTAAGCCATAAACATGTGCTGTATTTTTGTCTCACCCGATGGGCGTGTCATTAATAACATACAAACATTTATAACTTCTGTATAATTTGTACTGGTAAATATGACATGTGAAGAGCACATGCTTGGAGATGTATTTTGGATTATTTTAATGCTTCAGTGTGATGACCTCTGTTAAAAACACATTTAATGTTGAATGTTATAGGCTCAAGTCAAACACATTATTTATTATAGCCGTACAGTCTTTGATTATATCTCATTTAAGGCATTGTACCAGATTTTTCTCATGTATATGAGCACCATTTGTTTCACCCCAGTACAGATATATTGTATAGGCCTAAGCAGCTCTTACAAAGCTCTTTGTCCTATAAACAGAAAGTGCATGTTAGTATGTTCTGATGAGGGTTACAGTCCCAGTCCCCTGTCCCACCAGATTTATCCAAAACCACTGATTTGTCTCCATTTCATACAACAAATGTCCCAGGTGTCCCTATTGTTGACCAGTTTGTTACCTGCCATCAGTAAAGAGAGGCATAAACTGTCATTTGTTTAGGTAAAATACAGAAAAAACTGCTTAAAATCGACCAAAACGCAGACTGAACTATACTGAGTCACATTCATGCTGAGCGCTCAGTGATTTTCCTCACTCACTCTTTTCACAGTTTTATTCTTACCAACCAGCACAAAGCAGGGATGTCCCAGCTTTTTATGTGGAAAATCTGGTCACTCTAGTTATGACGCTACCGTTACCGTGACAACAAAGGCAAAACTCTGTTCTGGTCACTGAAAGTTGAGAAAAACTCATCACACTGGCTGGTGGTTGGGAGACATTAAATCCCAGGTTAAGATAAACTGCTGCAGGAGATAACAAGCTGGAGGAAGTGTGGCTCCTCCTCCTCCTCGCCCGGCTCCTCCTCCTCGCCCGGCTCCTCCTCCTCCTCGCCCGGCTCCTCCTCCTCCTAGCCCAGCTCCTCCTCCTCCTCGCCCGGCTCCTCCTCCTCCTAGCCCAGCTCCTCCTCCTCCTCGCCCGGCTCCTCCTCTTCGCCTGGCTCCTCCTCCTCGCCCGGCTCCTCCTCCTCCTCGCCCGGCTCCTCCTCCTCCTAGCCCAGCTCCTCCTCCTCCTCGCCCGGCCTCCTCCTCCTCGCCCGACTCCTCCTCCTTGCCCCTCTCCTCCTCCTCGCCCGGCTCCTCCTCCTCGCCCGGCTCCTCCTCCTCGCCCGGCTCCTCCTCCTCGCCCGGCTCCTCCTCCTCCTCGCCCGGCTCCTCCTCCTCCTCGCCCGGCTCCTCCTCCTCGCCCGGCTCCTCCTCCTCCTCGCCCGGCTCCTCCTCCTCCTCGCCCCTCTCATCCTCCTCCTCGCCCGGCTCCTCCTCCTCCTCGCCCGGCTCCTCCTCCTCGCCCCTCTCCTCCTCCTCCTCGCCCGGCTCCTCCTCCTCGCCCCTCTCCTCCTCCTCCTCGCCCCTCTCCTCGCCCCTCTCCTCCTCCTCGCCTGGCTCCTCCTCCTCGCCCAGCTCCTCCTCCTCGCCCGGCTCCTCCTCCTCCTCGCCCGGCTCCTCCTCCTCGCCCCTCTCCTCCTCCTCCTCGCCCAGCTCCTCCTCCTCCTCGCCCAGCCTCATCCTCCTCGCCCGGCTCCTCCTCCTCGCCCGGCTCCTCCTCCTCCTCGCCTGGCTCCTCCTCCTCCTCGCCCCTCTCATCCTCCTCCTCGCCCGGCTCCTCCTCCTCCTCGCCCGGCTTCTCCTCCTCCTCACTCCTCTCCTCCTCCTCGCCCGGCTCCTCCTCCTCCTCGCCCGGCTCCTCCTCCTCCTCGCCCGGCTCCTCCTCCTCCTCGCCTGGCTCCTCCTCCTCCTCGCCCCTCTCCTCCTCCTCCTCGCCCGGCTCCTCCTCCTCCTCGCCCGGCTCCTCCTCCTCCTCGCCCGGCTCCTCCTCCTCGCCCCTCTCCTCCTCCTGCTCGCCCGGCTCCTCCTCCTCGCCCCTCTCCTCCTCCTCCACGGCCTGCTCCTCCTCCTCGCCCGGCTCCTCCTCCTCGCCCCTCTCCTCCTCCTCCTCGCCTCTCCTCCTCCTCCTCTCTCCTCCTCCTCGCCCTGCTCCTCCTCCTCCTCGCCTGCTCCTCCTCCTCACCAGCTCCTCCTCCTCACCCGGCTCCTCCTCCTCGCCCCGCTCCACCACCTCCTCGCCCGGCTCCTCCTCCTCGCCCCTCTCCTCCTCGCCCGGCTCCTCCTCCTCCTCGCCCGACTCTCCTTCTCCTCGCCCGGCCTCCTTCTCCTCGCCCCTCTCCTCCTCCTCGCCCGGCTCCTCCTCCTCCTCGCCTGACTCTCCTCCTCCTCGCTCTCCTCCTCCTCCCTCGCCCGGCTCCTCCTCCTCGCCCGGCTCCTCCTCCTCGCCCGGCTCCTCCTCCTCGCCCCTCTCCTCCTCCTTGCCCGGCTCCTCCTCCTCGCCCGGCTCCTCCTCCTCCTTGCCCGGCTCCTCCTCCTCCTCGCCCGGCTCCTCCTCCTCGCCCCTCTCCTCCTCCTCGCCCCACTCCTCCTCCTCGCCCCGCTCCTCCTCCTCGCCCCACACCTCCTCCTCCTCGCCCGGCTCCTCCTCCTCGCCCCTCTCCTCCTCCTCCTCGCCCGGCTCCTCCTCCTCGCCCCTCTCCTCCTCCTCCTCGCCCGGCGCCTCCTCCTCCTCGCCCCTCTGCTCCTCCTCCTCGCCCCTCTCCTCCTCCTCCTCGCCCCTCTCCTCCTCCTCCTCGCCCGGCTCCTCCTCCTCGCCCCTCTCCTCCTCCTCGCCCCTCTCCTCCTCCTCGCCCCTCTCCTCCTCCTCCTCGCCCGGCTCCTCCTCCTCGCCCCTCTCCTCCTCCTCCTCGCCCGACTCCTCCTCCTCGCCCCTCTCCTCCTCCTCCTCGCCCGGCTCCTCCTCCTCGCCCCTCTCCTCCTCCTCGCCCGGCTCCTCCTCCTCCTCGCCTGGCTCCTCCTCCTCCTCGCCTGGCTCCTCCTCCTCGCCCGGCTCCTCCTCCTCGCCCCTCTCCTCCTCCTCGCCCGGCTCCTCCTCCTCGCCCCTCTCCTCCTCCTCCTCGCCCCTCTCCTCCTCCTCGCCCCTCTCCTCCTCCTCGCCCCTCTCCTCCTCCTCCTCGCCCGGCTCCTCCTCCTCGCCCCTCTCCTCCTCCCCGGCTCCTCCTCCACCTGGGTAGCTGTGGTCATACTGAACTGGCCCACGGGCCTGGACATCTATAGCCTGTCCGTCCATGGGAGTGGATCCCTCCTTCACTGTAGTTCTCCCCGAGGTTTCTTCTTTTTCCCAGGACCCTGGGTTTTTTGGAGTTTTTCCTTGCTGAGAAGGAGGGTCTAAGGACAGGGGATGACTGGACCATGTTTCATTTGCTGCTTTACATGAATGTTGTTTATTCCTGTTTTGATGTGTCTGTGTGGATATTTTACTCATCAGAATCTTGGAACGGCCTTAGAGGAAACTGTTGTTGCGATTTTGGGCGCTACAAAAATAAATTGAATTGAATTGAAAATCCTGATCCTTCTGTTCAGTTTGTGGTCGAGGTAGATGCATCAGACACCGGGGCTGGTGCTGTCCTCTCACAGCGCTCCACCTCCGATCAGAAGCTCCACCCCTGTGCCTTCTTCTCCCGACAACTCCCCCCGGCAGAGAAGAACTATGATGTGGGAAATCGGGACCTCTTGGCTATTGTTTTGGCTCTTAAGGAGTGGAGACACTGGCTTGAGGGGGCATCTCAACCTTTTTTGGTATGGTCCGACCATAAAAACTTGTCCTACCTTCGCTCTGCCCGTGGGCTCAACTCACGCCAGGCTCGGTGGGCCCTCTTCCTCGGCCGTTTCAACTTCACTCTCACCTACCGCCCTGGGTCCAGAAATGTTAAGCCGGATGCCCTATCCCGCCAGTTCCCTCCT
>JAVCWC010000027.1:70000-137132 GCA_034769755.1 Odontamblyopus lacepedii
AACCTTAGACTGTCCACAATAAAAGGCCACCCTGAAATGTGCAGTTGTTGCTTTATTGGGGGTCTGGGGACTCAGAACCAGTCAGTATCTGGTGTGACCACCATTTGCCTCATGCAGTGCAACACATCTTCTTCGCATAGAGTTTATCAGATTGTCAATTGTGGCCTGTGGAATGTTGGTCCACTCCTCTTCAATGGCTGTGCGAAGTTGCTGGATGTTAGTGGGAACTGGTATGCGCTGTCGTATACGCCGGTCAAGCACATCCCAAACATGCTCAATGGGTGACATGTCCGGTGAGTCTGCTGGCCATGCAAGAACTGGGACATTTTCAGCTTCCAAGAATTGTGTACAGATCCTTGCAACATGGGGCCGTGCATTATCTTGCTGAAACATGAGGTGATGTTCATGGATGTATGGCACAACAATGGGCCTCAGGATCTCATCACGGTATCTCTGTGCATTCAAAATGCCATCAATAAAATGCACCTGTGTTCTTGGTCCATAACAGATGCCTGCCCATACCATAACCCCACCACCACCATGGGCCACTCCATCCACAACACTGACATCAGCAAAGCGCTCACCCACACGACGCCACACACGCTGTCTGCCATCTGCCCTGAACAATGTAAACCCAGATTCATCCGTGAAGAGAACACCTCTCCAACGTGCCAGACGCCATCGAATGTGGGCATTTGCCCACTCAAGTCTGTTACGGCGACGATCTGAGTCAGGTTAAGACCCGATGAGGACGACGAGCAGTTGAGCTTCCTGAGACGGTTTCTGACAGTTTGTGCAGAAATTCTTTGGTTATGCAAACCAATTGTTTCAGCAGCTGTCTGAGTAGCTGGTCTCAGACGATCTTGGAGGTGAACCTGCTGGATGTGGAGGTCCTGGGCTGGTGTGGTTACACGTGGTCTGCGGTTGTGAGGCCGGTTGGATGTACTGCCATATTCTCTGAAACGCCTTTGGAGACGGCTTATGGTGGAGAAATGAACATTCAATGCCCGAGCAACAGATCTGGTTGACATTCCTGCTGTCAGCATGGCAATTGCACGCTCCCTCAATGCTTGCGCCATCTGTGGCATTTTGCTGTGAGACAAAACTGCACATTTCAGGGTGGCCTTTTATTGTGGGCAGTCTAAGGTTCACCTGTGCACTAATCATGGTGTCTGATGAGCATCTTGATGTGGCACCTGTGAGGTGGGATGGATTATCTCAGCAAAGCAAAAGTGCCACTATCACACATTTAGACAGATTTGTGAACAATGTTGGAGAGAAATGGGAATATTGTGTATCTGGAATGACTTTTAGATCTTTGAGTCCATCTCATGACAAATGGGAGCAAAAACAAAAGTGTTGCGTTTATATTTTTATTGAGTGTATATATGTGTATATGTGTGTATAGGTATATGTGTGTATGTATATGTGTATATGTATATGTGTATATGTATATGTGTATATGTATATGTGTATATGTATATATGTGTATATGTATATATGTGTATATGTGTATATGTGTATATGTGTATATGTATATGTATATATGTATATGTGTATATGTATATGTGTATATGTATATATGTGTATATGTGTATATGTATATATGTGTATATGTGTATATGTATATATGTATATATGTGTATGTATATATGTGTATATGTATAACCACTCTACACTTCTGCCATAATTATGAACTGGACTCTGCTTTGATGCAACAATCACATCTGCACCTCTGCTGTTCTTCCCTCTGCTGTTCTTCCCTCTGCTGTTCTTATCTCTGCTGTGCTTCCCTCTGCTGTCCTTCCCTCTGCTGTTCTTCCCTCTGCTGTTCTTATCTCTGCTGTGCTTCCCTCTGCTGTCCTTCCCTCTGCTGTTCTTCCCTCTGCTGTTCTTATCTCTGCTGTGCTTCCCTCTGCTGTCCTTCCCTCTGCTGTTCTTCCCTCTGCTGTTCTTATCTCTGCTGTTCTTATCTCTGCTGTGCTTCCCTCTGCTGTTCTTCCCTCTGCTGTTCTTATCTCTGCTGTTCTTCCCTCTGCTGTTCTTCCCTCTGCTGTTCTTCCCTCTGCTGTTCTTATCTCTGCTGTTCTTATCTCTGCTGTGCTTCCCTCTGCTGTTCTTCCCTCTGCTGTTCTTCCCTCTGCTGTTCTTATCTCTGCTGTTCTTCCCTCTGCTGTTCTTATCTCTGCTGTTCTTCCCTCTGCTGTTCTTATCTCTGCTGTGCTTCCCTCTGCTGTCCTTCCCTCTGCTGTTCTTCCCTCTGCTGTTCTTATCTCTGCTGTTCTTATCTCTGCTGTGCTTCCCTCTGCTGTTCTTATCTCTGCTGTTCTTCCCTCTGCTGTTCTTATCTCTGCTGTTCTTCCCTCTGCTGTTCTTCCCTCTGCTGTTCTTATCGCTGCTGTTCTTCCCTCTGCTGTTCTTATCTCTGCTGTGCTTCCCTCTGCTGTTCTTCCCTCTGCTGTTCTTCTCTCTGCTGTTCTTCCCTCTGCTGTTATTATCTCTGCTGTTCTTCCCTCTGCTGTTCTTATCTCTGCTGTGCTTCCCTCTGCTGTTCTTCCCTCTGCTGTTCTTCCTTCTGCTGTTCTTCCCCCTGCTGTTCTTATCTCTGCTGTTCTTCCCTCTGCTGTTCTTCCCTCTGCTGTTCTTATCTCTGCTGTTCTTCCCTCTGCTGTTCTTATCTCTGCTGTTCTTATCTCTGCTGTTCTTCCCTCTGCTGTTCTTATCTCTGCTGTGCTTCCCTCTGCTGTTCTTCCCTCTGCTGTTCTTCTCTCTGCTGTTCTTCCCTCTGCTGTTATTATCTCTGCTGTTCTTCCCTCTGCTGTTCTTATCTCTGCTGTTCTTCTCTCTGCTGTTCTTCCCTCTGCTGTTCTTATCTCTGCTGTTCTTCCTTCTGCTGTTCTTATCTCTGCTGTTCTTCCCTCTGCTGTTCTTCCCTCTGCTGTTCTTATCTCTGCTGTTCTTCCCTCTGCTGTTCTTATCTCTGCTGTTCTTCCCTCTGCTGTTCTTATCTCTGCTGTTCTTCCCTCTGCTGTTCTTCCCTCTGCTGTTCTTATCTCTGCTGTTCTTATCTCTGCTGTTCTTCTCTCTGCTGTTCTTATCTCTGCTGTTCTTCTTTCTGCTGTTCTTCCCTCTGCTGTTCTTATCTCTGCTGTTCTTCCCTCTGCTGTTCTTCCCTCTGCTGTTCTTCCCTCTGCTGTTCTTATCTCTGCTGTTCTTCCCTCTGCTGTTCTTCTCTCTGCTGTTCTTATCTCTGCTGTTCTTATCTCTGCTGTTCTTCCCTCTGCTGTTCTTATCTCTGCTGTTCTTCCCTCTGCTGTTCTTATCTCTGCTGTTCTTCCCTCTGCTGTTCTTATCTCTGCTGTTCTTCCCTCTGCTGTTCTTCTCTCTGCTGTTCTTCCCTCTGCTGTTCTTCTCTCTGCTGTTCTTCCCTCTGCTGTTCTTCTCTTTGCTGTGCTTCCCTCTGCTGTTCTTCCCTCTGCTGTTCTTATCTCTGCTGTTCTTCCCTCTGCTGTTCTTCCTTCTGCTGTTCTTCCCTCTGCTGTTCTTCCCTCTGCTGTTCTTCTCTCTGCTGTTCTTCTCTCTGCTGTTCTTATCTCTGCTGTTCTTCCCTCTGCTGTTCTTATCTCTGCTGTTCTTCCCTCTGCTGTTCTTCCCTCTGCTGTTCTTATCTTTGCTGTTCTTATCTCTGCTGTTCTTCCTTCTGCTGTTCTTCCCTCTGCTGTTCTTCTCTCTGCTGTTCTTCCCTCTGCTGTTCTTCTCTCTGCTGTTCTTCTCTCTGCTGTGCTTCCCTCTGCTGTTCTTCCCTCTGCTGTTCTTATCTCTGCTGTTCTTCCCTCTGCTGTTCTTCCCTCTGCTGTTCTTCTCTCTGCTGTTCTTCTCTCTGCTGTTCTTCCCTCTGCTGTTCTTCCCTCTGCTGTTCTTCTCTCTGCTGTTCTTCCCTCTGCTGTTCTTCTCTCTGCTGTTCTTCCCTCTGCTGTTCTTCTCTCTGCTGTGCTTCCCTCTGCTGTTCTTCCCTCTGCTGTTCTTATCTCTGCTGTTCTTATCTCTGCTGTTCTTCCCTCTGCTGTTCTTCTCTCTGCTGTTCTTCTCTCTGCTGTTCTTCCCTCTGCTGTTCTTCCCTCTGCTGTTCTTCTCTCTGCTGTTCTTCCCTCTGCTGTTCTTCCCTCTGCTGTTCTTCCCTCTGCTGTTCTTATCTCTGCTGTTCTTCCCTCTGCTGTTCTTCTCTCTGCTGTTCTTCTCTCTGCTTTTCTTCTCTCTGCTGTGCTTCCCTCTGCTGTTCTTCCCTCTGCTGTTCTTCCCTCTGCTGTTCTTATCTCTGCTGTTCTTCCCTCTGCTGTTCTTATCTCTGCTGTTCTTATCTCTGCTGTTCTTCCCTCTGCTGTTCTTCCCTCTGCTGTTCTTATCTCTGCTGTTCTTCTCTCTGCTGTTCTTCTCTCTGCTGTTCTTCCCTCTGCTGTTCTTATCTCTGCTGTTCTTCCCTCTGCTGTTCTTCTCTCTGCTGTTCTTCCCTCTGCTGTTCTTCCCTCTGCTGTTCTTCTCTCTGCTGTTCTTCCCTCTGCTGTTCTTCTCTCTGCTGTTCTTCCCTCTGCTGTTCTTCCCTCTGCTGTTCTTATCTCTGCTGTTCTTCCCTCTGCTGTTCTTCCCTCTGCTGTTCTTATCTCTGCTGTTCTTATCTCTGCTGTTCTTCCCTCTGCTGTTCTTCCCTCTGCTGTTCTTCCCTCTGCTGTTCTTATCTCTGCTGTTCTTCTCTCTGCTGTTCTTCTCTCTGCTGTTCTTCCCTCTGCTGTTCTTATCTCTGCTGTTCTTCCCTCTGCTGTTCTTCTCTCTGCTGTTCTTCCCTCTGCTGTTCTTCCCTCTGGTGTTCTTCTCTCTGCTGTTCTTCTCTCTGCTGTTCTTCCCTCTGCTGTTCTTCTCTCTGCTGTTCTTCTCTCTGCTGTTCTTCCCTCTGCTGTTCTTCTCTCTGCTGTTCTTCCCTCTGCTGTTCTTCCCTCTGCTGTTCTTCTCTCTGCTGTTCTTCCCTCTGCTGTTCTTCTCTCTGCTGTTCTTCCCTCTGCTGTTCTTCCCTCTGCTGTTCTTATCTCTGCTGTTCTTCCCTCTGCTGTTCTTCCCTCTGCTGTTCTTCCCTCTGCTGTTCTTCCCTCTGCTGTTCTGTAATGTTGTGTTAAGGTAAATCAAAAATAAAATCATAATGAATGTTGGAAACTGCTCAGTTTCTGATTTATGGTAAAGTGCCAAATGTTTCTGTGCAGCAGAGTCTTCTCTCTGCGCACTCCAGTCACGTGAGGGGTAGAAAACCAGAATGGGCTGCACCTGTGTGGATCAATGTGCCCGAGCACACAAAAGTACATACGTGTGAACTGTGTTTGAACGACTTTAAAAGAATCGTTCAAATCTCCCAAACTAAAACAGCAAAACGACAGACGTACTTTTTGTGCAGTTTTGTGAGTTTGACTTCACAACAAACCAAGACACATACACAGGCTCCTCCCACTGCTCTCCAAACATGGGCGGCACAGGAAGTAGCCCCTCCTCTAGGGCGGGGCCAAGTGGTGATATGACAAATTAGAATTTTATTTTCCTTAAAGCAAATAAATACATATAAAATGCACATTTCATTTCATAAAAAACACTTTCCACCAGTGAAATTCACACAGAAACAATCACAGAGCGCCCTCCACAGGTCAAGTGTGTGAGCGCGGCCAGGGCGACGGCTCCGCCCCCCGACAGGCTCCTCCCATCAGGCTCCTCCCCCATCAGGCTCCTCCCATCAGGCTCCTCCCTCCATCAGGCTCCTCCCATCAGGCTCCTCCCCCATCAGGCTCCTCCCATCAGGCTCCTCCCCCATCAGGCTCCTCCCATCAGGCTCCTCCCTCCATCAGGCTCCTCCCTCCATCAGGCTCCTCCCCCCCGTCTGAGCGAAGTGGTTACGCAGCGTCCATTTTGTGTCCAAAGTTCAAAGTGCTGAGATTTAAGAGGCTCAAAGTGAAAATAAAAAACAAACAAAACCCCGCCCACTGCAGAGCCCCGCCCACCGCGGAGCCCCGCCCACAGCGGAGCCCCGCCCACTGAGTCCACAGGATGCTTACAAAATCACAATAAAACAGTAAAAAGAGGCACTGGCCACGGTTCAGCAAGAACCCGTGATCCTGGTTTAGTCCCGGTCTAGTTCCAGTCTAGTCCAGGTCGAGTCCCGGTCTAGTCCTGGTCCCGTCCGGGGTACAGGTGAACTTTTCCGTCCTGGTTCAGTCTCTGGAGGATGCTGGTCTCGAAGTCTCCGTTGTGGACGCTGGTTTTTGCGGAACGCCCGCGAAACGGTTCTGCTCCCAGTAGTGGTGCCAGTCGCCACGACCGTCCGCCCAAGCTTGAACACCGAGACCTGAGCCAATCAGAGAGGAGAGCAGGGGTTCAAACGGGCCAATCAGAGGAGAGCGGGGGGTTCAAACGGGCCAATCAGAGGAGGGCGGGGGTTCAAGCACGGCCAAGCAGAGGAGAGCGAGGGGTTCAAACGGGCCAATCAGAGGAGAGCGGGGGTTCAAACGGGCCAATCAGAGGAGAGCGGGGTTCAAACGGGCCAATCAGAGGAGAGCGGGGGGTTCAAACGGGCCAATCAGAGGAGAGCGGTGGGTTCAAACGGGCCAATCAGAGGAGAGCGGGGGGTTCAAACGGGCCAATCAGAGGAGAGCGGGGGGTTCAAACGGGCCAATCAGAGGAGAGCGGGGTTCAAACGGGCCAATCAGAGGAGAGCGGGGGGTTCAAACGGGCCAATCAGAGGAGAGCGGGGGGTTCAAACGGGCCAATCAGAGGAGAGCGGGGGGTTCAAACGGGCCAATCAGAGGAGAGCGGTGGGTGCAAACGGGCCAATCAGAGAGCGGGGGGGTTCAAACGGGCCAATCAGAGGAGAGCGGGGGGTTCAAACGGGCCAATCAGAGGAGAGCGGGGGGTTCAAACGGGCCAATCAGAGGAGAGCGGGGGGTTCAAACGGGCCAATCAGAGGAGGGGGGGGGGGTTCAAACGGGCCAATCAGAGGAGAGCGGGGGGTTCAAACGGGCCAATCAGAGGAGAGGCGGTGGGTGCAAACGGGCCAATCAGAGGAGAGCGGGGGGTTCAAACGGGCCAATCAGAGGAGAGCGGTGAGTTCAAACGGGCCAATCAGAGGAGAGCGGGGGGTTCAAACGGGCCAATCAGAGGAGAGCGGGGTGCAAACGGGCCAATCAGAGGAGAGCGGGGGGTTCAAATGGGCCAATCAGAGAGCGGGGGGTTCAAACGGGCCAATCAGAGGAGAGCGGTGAGTGCAAACGGGCCAATCAGAGGAGAGCGGGGGGTTCAAACGGGCCAATCAGAGGAGAGCGGGGGGTTCAAACGGGCCAATCAGAGGAGAGCGGGGGGTTCAAATGGGCCAATCAGAGGAGAGCGGGGGGTTCAAACGGGCCAATCAGAGGAGAGCGGGGGGTTCAAATGGGCCAATCAGAGGAGGGCGGGGATGAACCGGCCAATCAGAGGAGAGAAAACGACACACTTTAGAACCAGGTTTCGTCTGGTCCCTGGTTTAGTCCTGGTCTAATCCCAGTATTAGTCTGGGTCTAGTCCCGGTCCGTACCTGGTTTAGTCTCAGTCCTGGTTTAGTCCCGGTTTAGTTCCAGTCTGCGACTGGTCTGGTTCTGGTTTGGTCCTAGTTCTGGACTAGTCCCAGTTTATTCCAGGTCTAGTCCTGGTCTAGTCTTGGTCTAGTCCTGGTCTAGTCCTGGTCCGGTCCGTACCTGGTCGCAGGTCTAGTCCTGGTCTAGTCCTGGTCTAGTCCTGGTCCGGTCCGTACCTGGTCGCAGGTCTAGTCCTGGTCTAGTCCTGGTCCGGTCCATACCTGGTCGCAGGTCTTGTCCTAGTCTAGTCCTGGTCTAGTCCTGGTCCGGTCGCAGGTCTAGTCCTGGTCCGGTCCTGGTCCGGTCCTGGTCCGGTCCGTACCTGGTCGCAGGTCTAGTCCTGGTCTAGTCCTGGTCCGGTCCTGGTCCGGTCTGTACCTGGTCGCAGGTCTAGTCCTGGTCTAGTCCTGGTCCGGTCCTGGTCCGGTCTGTACCTGGTCGCAGGTCTAGTCCTGGTCTAGTCCTGGTCCGGTCCTGGTCCGGTCTGTACCTGGTCGCAGGTGTGCAGGGCGTAGATCACGGCCGTGAGCCCGGTGGACGGGTAGCGCCCGTGGTTCTGGGTCCAGCGCTCATGGACGTATCTGAAGAAGTCCGGACTCAAGACCAGAACCCGGTCCGGATCTGCCGAGACCCGCTCCTTCACCCGCATGTAGGTCCTGAGCCAATCAGAGCAGAGCGGGGTTCAAACGGGACAATCAGGGCACAGCGGGGTTCAAACGGGCCAATCAGAGGAGAGCGGGGTTCAAACGGGCCAATCAGAGGAGAGCGGGGTTCAAACGGGCCAATCAGAGGAGAGCGGGGTTCAAATGGGCCAATCAGAGGAGAGCGGGGTTCAAACGGGCCAATCAGAGCAGAGCGGGGTTCAAACAAGCCAATCAGAGGAGAGCGGGGTTCAAATGGGCCAATCAGAGGAGAGCGGGGTTCAAACGGGCCAATCAGAGCACAGAGGCGTTCAAACGGGCCAATCACAGAGGGGCTCTCACTCACATGGTGATGTCCCCGGTGGACAGGGCGCTCCGGACCCACTCCAGGTCTCGGATCTTGAAGGGGACCAGGACCATGTGGACTCCGGGCGGCAGGTCCATGGCGCTCTCCGGGTACAGGAAGTGATGCGTGCTGCGGTTTCCCACGTCCTGCTCAAAACCCGACGTCACCGCGCGGTTCATCCTGAGGCCAGAACAAACAGCTCAGAACTGGGTCTAAACCAGGTCTAGACCAGGTCTAAACCGGGTCTAAACTGGGTCTAAACCGGGTCTAAACCGGGTCTAAACCGGGTCTAAACCGGGTCTAAACCGGGTCTAAACCGGGTCTAAACCGGGTCTAAACCGGGTCTAAACTGGGTCTAAACCGGGTCTAAACCGGGTCTAAACTGGGTCTAAACCGGGTCTAAACTGGGTCTAAACTAGGTCAAAACCGGGTCTAAACCGGGTCTAAACTGGGTCTAAACCGGGTCTAAACCGGGTCTAAACTGGGTCTAAACCGGGTCTAAACTGGGTCTAAACTGGGTCTAAACCGGGTCTAAACCGGGTCTAAACCGGGTCTAAACCGGGTCTAAACTGGGTCTAAACCGGGTCTAAACTGGGTCTAAACTGGGTCTAAACTGGGTCTAAACCGGGTCTAAACCGGGTCTAAACCGGGACTAAACTGGGTCTAAACCGGGTCTAAACCGGGTCTAAACCGGGTCTAAACCGGGTCTAAACCGGGTCTAAACCGGGTCTAAACCGGGTCTAAACTGGGTCTAAACCGGGTCTAAACCGGGTCTAAACTGGGTCTAAACTGGGTCTAAACCAGGTCTAAACCGGGTCTAAACCGGGTCTAAACCAGGTCTAAACCGAGTCTAAACCGGGTCTAAACCGGGTCTAAACCGGGTCTAAACCGGGTCTAAACCGGGTCTAAACCGGGTCTAAACTGGGTCTAAACCGGGTCTAAACCGGGTATAAACTGGGTCTAAACCGGGTCTAAACCGGGTCTAAACTGGGTCTAAACTGGGTCTAAACCAGGTCTAAACCGGGTCTAAACTGGGTCTAAACCAGGTCTAAACCGGGTCTAAACCGGGTCTAAACCGGGTCTAAACCGGGTCTAAACTGGGTCTAAACCGGGTCTAAACCGGGTCTAAACCGGGTCTAAACCGGGTCTAAACCGGGTCTAAACCGGGTCTAAACCAGGTCTAAACCGGGTCTAAACTGGGTCTAAACCGGGTCTAAACCGGGTCTAAACTGGGTCTAAACTGGGTCTAAACCAGGTCTAAACCGGGTCTAAACCGGGTCTAAACCAGGTCTAAACCGAGTCTAAACCGGGTCTAAACCGGGTCTAAACCGGGTCTAAACCGGGTCTAAACCGGGTCTAAACTGGGTCTAAACCGGGTCTAAACCGGGTATAAACTGGGTCTAAACCGGGTCTAAACCGGGTCTAAACTGGGTCTAAACCGGGTCTAAACCAGGTCTAAACCGGGTCTAAACTGGGTCTAAACCAGGTCTAAACCGGGTCTAAACCGGGTCTAAACCGGGTCTAAACCGGGTCTAAACTGGGTCTAAACCGGGTCTAAACCGGGTCTAAACCGGGTCTAAACCGGGTCTAAACCGAGTCTAAACGGGTGTCACCTGAATAGTGCTGCCGCGATTATTCGACGTTGTCGACGTAATCGAATATGAAAATGAGTCGACTACAATTTTTTTGGTCGAATATTCGCCTTTATTTATTTTTGGTCTCAAACGTCTCGTCCAGAGACCTTTCGCTTGCCTGAGATCAGGTATTTCCCCTCCGCACCACTAGTAGTACTACACTCGAGGCGGACACCGGTGCTGCTGACAGCGGCTACATCCGGGGTTGACGCCGAGGTGGCTAACCTCGGCTTCACCAAAGGCTAACAGCAGTGGTAAATAATGGCACCGCCAAAGAAAACAAACTTGAGGAAGTATTTGCCGTGCGCCCTCTGCTGGCTGGTCTCTCTCTTTCTCTCTTCCCCCTTCCCCCGATTTGAGCATTTGAGAAAATGCCAGCGGCCGGAGTCGGACCAAGACCTAAAGCGTCGAAAGTCTGGGAATACTTTGGGACAGTTGGTGATAGAGTGGTTTGTACACTCTGTAAGACTTCTTTGGCTTATCACAGGAGCACGACCACGATGCATGAGGTACTGAGAACACCGTTGCATATGCTGCTGGTGCAAACTCGTTAAATTGTGTGTGCATATCGTTGTTCAACATTGTCGAATGAGCACAACAGACATAACAGCAATAACCTTTGCACCTCGCACACACAAGGTAACCTCCCGGGAAAATCTAACACACCCACTTGTGTGTGTTAGAACCGCTTGTTGTTTGTTTTAATTAGTCGTTTAGATTAGTCGACTAATCGAAAAATTAGTCGAGAGATTAATCGTTAGAAAATTAGTCGTTAGTGGCAGCACTACACCTGAACACAGACTGGTGAGAGTCGATGAGGCGTCCGTAACCAGAATTCCGGAGGTTTCCCGAGTTCCCGACGACGGCGCAGGTCCGACACAGCGAGGGGCGGGGCTTCGGCTGCTCCGGGGGCGGGGCTATGACCGTAAACAGCTCTGACATCACTTCCTGTAGAGAGCGGCCATTTCCCGAGCGCTGGAGAGACTGAAGAGACAAAACCAGGACTGAACCAGGACTGAACCAGGACTGAACCAGGACTAAACCAGGACTAAACCAGGACTAAACCAGGACTAAACCAGGACTGAACCAGGACTAAACCAGGACTAAACCAGGACTGAACCAGGACTAAACCAGGACTGAACCAGGACTAAACCAGGTCTAAACCAGGACTGAACCAGGACTGAACCAGGACTAAACCAGGACTAAACCAGGTCTAAACCAGGACTAAACCAGGTCTAAACCAGGTCTAAACCAGGACTAAACCAGGACTAAACCAGGGTTAAACCAGGTCTAAACCAGGACTAAACCAGGTCTAAACCAGGTCTAAACCAGGTCTAATTAGGGTCTCACCATCCACCAGTGCAGGGCCAGTGGGTCGATGCTCTGGTTCTGCGTCAGGATTGGTCGCTTCTGAGGGTCGAATCTTTGCTTGAACCAATCAGAGTTCGGCAAATCGGAGACGCAGGAATCACACCCGCACGACCTGGAGACAGACACGTGACCTCTGACCCCCGAGGACCCCTGAGGACCCCTGAGGACCCCTGAGGACCCCTGAGGACCCCTGAGGACCCCGACCCCTGAGGACCCCGAGGAACCTGAGGACCCCTGAGGACCCCTGAGGACCCCGAGGACCCCGACCCCCTTTTTGGTGGTTTGTGATAATAAAACTGTGAAATGAGGCGGAATTAAGACATTCAGGACCAACATGAGTCACTTCAGTCACATTTTCTTTGTGTTTTGGTCGTTTTGAAGCTGATTCTTTTGTATTTTACTCAAACCAATCGTAATTTCTGCCTCTTTACTGTTGCAGGATCAGGTTGGTCCAAAATAGGGACAAAAGTGGGACATTTCTGTATAAAACTGGGACAAATGGGTGGTTTCGGATGAATCTGCAGGGACAGAGGACACAGCGGCGTCTGGACTTTACCTCCTTGTGGGACGTCACAAAGCTCAGACCAGTCATTTTAGGCACTTGGAGGATTTTGGAAGTTCATATTGTAAAAACACAGAAGAATCCTCCAGAGTCCGACCCCGAAGAACTCGGGCAGGTTGAATCGTTTCTGGGCGGCAGGACGTCGCTCAAACGCACAAAAACATGTTTGGGCTGCAGAAAGTTTGGTTTCTTCAGATGTTGAGAGTTTCAGCATTTAATAACGTCATTGTTATTAAAACAACACCTGTTGCATGATGGGAAATATTGAGGCGGCGGCACAAAAACATAAACACAGAGCGTGACTTTGTGTGTCAGTTTATCTGTAATAACGGTGAATTCCTGCTGCACAAAGAGAAGGAGGAAGGAAAAGGCGTTTTCCGTATTCTGAGTGAAAAGAAACGCCGACGTCGGATTAAACGACTTTCAAACATCAGAGAATTCTGACGTGGAACCCGACAAGAACGTGTTTCCTCACAGGTTTGTGTATTTCTTTAACCCTGAAGTCCTACGACATCGTCCACGACACAGAGGAACATGTTTCTATAACCGCAGAACTTTAACGGTAAAAGACAGAAACGTCCTTTTCCCCTCTGAAAGTGCAGACATAGAGGTTTCCGTACATTTCTGCGGCTTTATCCTACGTCACACTCACGCTGTGTGATGACGGGAGCAAAACGAGTGTCCAATAGGAACTTTGTTTTCCCCAAACTCATGCGCTCCGTCCATTTTGATGGAGCCAAACTTTGCCAAAGAGTGAAGTGAGTCAAGATGGTCGACTCCTCTGACTGTGTGTGTTTATAACGAGGGAAAAAGTCGCTCTAAGTGGAGTTAATTCTCACACACATGGAAAATGACACATCTTGGTGTGTGTAATTGTGCATCTCTTTCTATTTTTATTTAAAGGTTTATTTCAGTCCAAATGAACAAATCCAAATGTAATTTCCACCCTGGAAATGCAGAAGTGCTGTGGCTCTGGCCGTGGTCCTGACAGGAGCTGTTTCCAGGACTGGACCAGGAAAGTCATGGAGCCACTGCACTTTTTTTGTTTTTAGGGCAATAAGGAGATTTTTAATTTACTTACAGACTTGAGATTTTGCATTTTTGTAGCTGAGGCCCTAAATTAAGCATTTTTATGTCCAAAAAGTTTTGTATAAAAGAGTGAATTTTATTTTCTGTTTATTTTTCATCTCTATTTCTGGTCCTGTAGCTTTTCTCACAGCCTCATGACACAACTACAGCAGCAGATTGTGAAATAACAGGTTGGACTGAACAAAAGGAGGTAGAACACTTCATTAGGGGGAAAAGGGGCAGATTTAAAAGTGAAATTAAGAACAAAAATCCAGGCGAGGAGAAAAGTAGTAAAACTGCCCTTGGGGGTTTAAGTTCATGTTATGATTATGGTTTTGCTGTGAACGGCCCAGGACACCGGAGCCACCAAACCCTGAAATGAGGAGAACTCTGTAGGATTTTTTAGTTCTTTTACCTGTAAAACTTTAGTCGATTCTGACAAACACACACAGAACTTCCAGACGTTTTGGTGCTGGAAATGTTTTTCTCTCCGTCTTTTTCTTTTCCACAGCCTCAGGTCGTTTATCGCCACGAGTTTTGTGGAGTTTGTCGCCGTCGGCTGAGCAGAAAAGTGTCTTTGTTCCTCGTTCACTCTGATTCAGACTGAAGTCGGACAGAAGGAGACGGAGATAAAAACATTTCCAGCACCAAAACGTCTGGATGTTCTGAGTGTGTTTGTCAGAATCGACTAAAGTTTCACCGTTTTCCTCGAGGATCTGGCAGTCGGACGTTTGTCAAAGGTTCATTGAGGAAATATTCTCGATGTTTTGGTGATGATCCTTTGGCAGAGCTCGACAAATCCCTAAACTTCTGTTGCCAAAATGCAAAACGGCGCCTCCGTCACCACTGTTTACTGACACTGAAAGCGTCTGGAATCGCCACAGAAATAATCGAGAATCGTTTTAGAAACGGTCACAGCACAAAACCGCACGATACAAAGAGAAAAACACAAAGGTTTTCTGTAGTTTTCTGCTGTTTTGAGGCTCTGTGTGGATATGTGAAGAACCAGAATGGCACAAATGAAACGTCGGAGTGACTCTGTTTCGGGCGTTTTCGGGCGTTTTCGGGCGTTTTCGGGCGTTTTCCTGGAGCTTCCTGAGGTTCGGACCCGAGTTGAACCAGTCAAACACTCGTTCACGTGTCCCAAACCTTCTGCCGGCCTTTCTGTGACTCACCGTTTCTCCGCTTCCTGTGCCTGCTCCAGGGGGGCGGCGGCTTCAGGGGGTGAGGGGCGTGTCCCGGGGCCAGAGGCGGCGGGCGGCACAGGTGCATGATGGGCCGGGGCGGGGCCGCGCGTGGGCGGAGTCAGCGACAGGAAGTGGGTGTGCGTGGCGAGCGCGAGGAAGAGCGCGGCGACGGCTAACGTGAGCGCGCACAGCCTCCTCCTCATCGCCATGACGACAGGGGCGGGGCTACGCCTGTGATGTCATCCGCAGGGAGCAGGGGCGTGGCCTCGCATCATCAGCTGACCTCCATAAAAGGACACTTCCTGTGGGACACAAAGAGACTTGGTTTAGACCTGAACCAGGACTAAACCAGGTCTAAACCAGGTCTAAACCAAAACTAAACCAGGTCTAAACCAGGACTAAACCAAGTCTAAACCAGGACTAAACCAGGTCTAAACCAGGTCTAAACCAGGACGGAACCAGGACTAAACCAGGACTAAACCAGAATTAAACCAGGACTGAACCAGGACTAAACCAGGACTAAACCAGGACTGAACCAGGACTAAACCAGTATTAAACCAGGACTGAACCAGGACTAAACCAGGACTAAACCAGGACTAAAGCAGAACTAAACCAGGTCTAAACCAGGACTAAACCAGGACTAAACCAGGACTGAACCAGGACTAAACCAGGACTAAACTAGGACTAAACGAGGACTAGCCCAGGTCTAAACCAGAACTAAACCAGGACTAAGCCAGGACTAAACCAGGACTAAACCAGAATTAAACCAGGACTGAATCAGGACTAAACCAGGACTAAACCAGGACTAAACCAGGACTAAACCAGGTCTAAACCAGGACTAAACCAGGTCTAAACCAGGACTGAACCAGGACTAAACCAGGTCTAAACCAGAATTAAACCAGGACTGAACCAGGACTAAACCAGGACTAAACCAGGACTAAACCAGGACTAGCCCAGGTCTAAACCAGAACTAAACCAGGTCTAAACCAGGACTAAACCAGAATTAAACCAGGACTGAACCAGGACTAAACCAGGTCTAAACCAGGACTAAACCAGGACTAAACCAGAATTAAACCAGGTCTAAACCAGAATTAAACCAGGACTGAACCAGGACTAAACCAGGACTAAACCAGGTCTAAACCAGGACTAAACCAGGTCTAAACCAGGTCTAAACCAGGACTAAACCAGCCAGGACTAAACCAGGACTAAACCAGGTCTAAACCAGGACTAAACCAGGACTGAACCAGGACTAAACCAGGACTAAACCAGGACTAAACCAGGACTAAACCAGGACTAAACCAGGTCTAAACCAGGACTAAACCAGGACTGAACCAGGTCTAAACAAGAACTAAACCAGGACTAAGCCAGGACTAAACCAGGTCTAAACCAGGACTAAACCATGTCTAAACCAGGACTAAACCAGGACTGAACCAGGTCTAAACCAGGACTAAACCAGAACTAAACCAGTACTAAACCAGGACTGAAACAGGACTAAACCAGGACTAAACCAGGACTAAACCAGGTCTAAACCAGGACTAAACCAGGACTGAACCAGGTCTAAACCAGGACTAAACCAGGTCTAAACCAGAACTAAACCAGTACTAAACCAGGACTGAACCAGGACTAAACCAGGTCTAAACCAGGACTGAACCAGGACTAAACCAGGACTGAACCAGGACTGAACCAGGTCTAAACCAGGACTAAACCAGGTCTAAACCAGGACTAAACCAGGACTAAACCAGGACTGAACCAGGACTGAACCAGATCTAAACCAGGACTAAACCAGGTCTAAACCAGGTCTAAACCAGGACTAAACCAGGACTAAACCAGGACTAGCCCAGGTCTAAACCAGAACTAAACCAGGACTAAGCCAGGACTAAACCAGGACTGAACCAGGACTGAACCAGGTCTAAACCAGGTCTAAACCAGGACTAAACCAGGTCTAAACCAGGTCTAAACCAGGTCTAAACCAGGTCTAAACCAGGACTAAACCAGGTCTAAACCAGGTCTAAACCAGGTCTAAACCAGGACTGAACCAGGACTAAACCAAAATTAAACCAGGACTGAACCAGGACTAAACCAGAATTAAACCAGGACTGAAACAGGACTAAACCAGGACTAAACCAGGACTAAACCAGGTCTAAACCAGGTCTAAACCAGGACTAAACCAGGACTAAACCAGTTCTAAACCAGGTCTAAACCAGGACTAAACCAGGACTAAGCCAGGACTAAACCAAAATTAAACCAGGACTGAACCAGGACTAAACCAGAACTAAACCAGGTCTAAACCAGTTCTAAACCAGGACTGAACCAGGACTAAACCAGGACTAAACCAGGTCTTAAATGTAGCTGCAGTTTGACTCTGATCTCACTTCCTGTTTCCGACGCCCTCGCCCTTCCTGTTTACTAAAAACAGCTCTGCGCCTCCTGACTCCTCCTCTGCTCCTCTTGACTCCTCCTGACTCCTCCTGACTCCTCCTCTGCTCCTGTTGGCTCCTGTCGGCTCCTGTCGGCTCTTATCTCTCTTAGGACTTTCAGGAATGTGTTTGGACCAGAATCTCTTAGAGGAGGAGACGAGGAGAGAGAGGAGGAGAGGAGAGGAGGAGAGGAGACATGGAGAGGAGGAGCAGAGGAGGAGGAGAGGAGGAGGAGGAGAGGAGGGGGAGAGGAGGAAAGGAGGAGCAGAGGAGACATGGAGAGGAGAAGCAGAGGAGGAGTAGAGGAGGAGGAGAGGAGGAAGAGGAGGAGGAGAGGAGGAAAGGAGGAGCAGAGGAGGAGGAGAGGAGGAGAGGAGGAAGAGGAGATGAGGAGAGGAAAAGAGGAGGAGAGGAGGAGGAGGAGAGGAGGAAAGGAGGAGCAGAGGAGAAGGAGACATGGAGAGGAGGAGCAGAGGAGGAGTAGAGGAGGAGGAGAGGAGGAGGAGGAGAGGAGGAAGAGGAGAAAAGGAGGAGCAGAGGAGGAAGAGAGGAGAGGAGGAAGAGGAGACGAGGAGAGGAGGAAAGGAGGAGAGGAGGAAGAGGAGACGAGGAGAGGAGGAGCAGGAAGAGGAGACGAGGAGAGGAGGAGCAGAGGAGGAACAGAAGAGAGGAGGAGAGGAGGAAGAGGAGACGAGGAGAGAGAGGAGGAGAGGAGGAGGAGACATGGAGAGGAGGAGCAGAGGAGGAGCAGAGGAGGAGCAGAGGAGCAGGACTCTGGACTCAGATGTGTTCATGATTAGTCCCTTCTCCAGAGGCTGTTGAAGGGTCTGTTAGTATCACAGTGATGCTCACAGGGGGCGGGAACTAAAGTGACCTGACTCGCCTGTAGTGACCAGGGACCCTCACCATGATGTAGCTGCACCAGAGGTTTAGGAAAATGTAGAGCAGAACATTGTTCTCCTATCAGAACATTCTTCTTACGAATGACACCAAAAGAAATGTGCACGTAGAATCATGAAATTTAACACAGAAGTCAATCATAACAAGACGAGTAAAAAATATTAGTCCGCATTATGGATCATGTTGCGTTTGAACGAACTCCTCTGAAGGCGCTTCACCCACAGGGCTGAAAATCACCTACATCATCTAGAGAAGAGCTGAAAATCACCTACATCATCTAGAGAAGAGCTGAAAATCACCTACATCATCTAGAGAAGAGCTGAAAATCACCTACATCATCTAGAGAAGTGCTGAAAATCACCTACATCATCTAGAGAAGAGCTGAAAATCACCTACATCATCTAGAGAAGAGCTGAAAATCACCTACATCATCTAGAGAAGAGCTGAAAATCACCTACATCATCTAGAGAAGAGCTGAAAATCACCTACATCATCTAGAGAAGTGCTGAAAATCACCTACATCATCTAGAGAAGAGCTGAAAATCACCTACATCATCTAGAGAAGAGCTGAAAATCACCTACATCATCTAGAGAAGTGCTGAAAATCACCTACATCATCTAGAGAAGTGCTGAAAATCACTGTACATCATCTAGAGAAGAGCTGAAAATCACCTACATCATCTAGAGAAGAGCTGAAAATCACCTACATCATCTAGAGAAGAGCTGAAAATCACCTACATCATCTAGAGAAGAGATGAAAATCACCTACATCATCTAGAGAAGAGCTGAAAATCACCTACATCATCTAGAGAAGAGCTGAAAATCACCTACATCATCTAGAGAAGAGCTGAAAATCACCTACATCATCTAGAGAAGAGATGAAAATCACCTACATCATCTAGAGAAGTGCTGAAAATCACCTACATCATCTAGAGAAGAGCTGAAAATCACCTACATCATCTAGAGAAGAGCTGAAAATCACCTACATCATCTAGAGAAGAGCTGAAAATCACCTACATCATCTAGAGAAGAGCTGAAAATCACCTACATCATCTAGAGAAGAGCTGAAAATCACCTACATCATCTAGAGAAGAGATGAAAATCACCTACATCATCTAGAGAAGTGCTGAAAATCACCTACATCATCTAGAGAAGAGCTGAAAATCACCTACATCATCTAGAGAAGAGCTGAAAATCACTGTACATCATCTAGAGAAGAGCTGAAAATCACCTACATCATCTAGAGAAGAGCTGAAAATCACCTACATCATCTAGAGAAGAGCTGAAAATCACCTACATCATCTAGAGAAGAGCTGAAAATCACCTACATCATCTAGAGAAGTGCTGAAAATCACCTACATCATCTAGAGAAGAGCTGAAAATCAATTACATCTAGAGAAGAGCTGAAAATCACCTACATCATCTAGAGAAGTGCAGCTTCAAACGTTTCCTCCATGTTTTTTTGAACTGTCACGTTTACGTGCGGCAAAGCTCCAAATTTCAATCTAAATTTAGCCAATATTCAGTGTGAAGATTTGCTCCCGTTGGCACACATTTAGTCCGATCGTGCTGAAATTTGAGTCACTGATGCTGATCTCGGCCTGAATATAAAACACTATAAAACATACAGAAAATTACACTATAGCGCCCCCTAGACATGAAACGCCAACATTATCGGATTTGTACCAAATTTGGGAATTAAATTCCTCAAAAATCATTTAAAGGTGCAGTATGTAATTTTTCTGATGGAGGATGTGTTGACCTGGGAAATCTGAATCACTAATACGTGATCTGGGCCTGAATATAACACACTGTAAAGCAGATGAAAAGTGTGGTGGGGTTTATGGTTGTTAGGGTCAGTGTGAGCGAGGGTCGATCATCGCCGCAATAAAGTCATAAAGAAAAGAACTAAACCAGGACTAAATCCGGTCTACACCAGGACTCACATGTTCTGAGGTCAAAGTTTCTTTTGTACAAACAAACAGCGGAACATCAGGTTTAAACTACAATAGAAGAACATGAAGTAAAAGTACTTTACTAGTAGTAGCCGTAGTAGTAGTAGTACTACTAGTAGTAGTAGTAGTAGTAGTAATAGTAGTAGTAGTAGTACTAGTAGTAGTAATAATAGTAATAGTAGCAGTAGTAGTAGTAGTAGCAGTAGTAGTAGTAGTAGTAGTAGTAGTAGTACTAGTAGCAGTAGTAGTAGTAGTAGTAGTACTAGTAGCAGTAGTAGTAGTAGTAGTAATAGTAGCAGTAGTAGTACTAGTAGCAGCAGTAGTAGCAGTAGTAGTAGTAGTAGTAGCAGTATTAGTAGTAGTAGTAGTAGTAGTAGTAGTAGTAGCAGTAGTAGTAGTAGTAGCAGTAGTAGTAGTAGTGGTAGTAGTAACGGTATTAGTGTGATGATAGTAGTAGTAGCAGTAGTAGTAGTAGTAGTAGTAGTGGTAGTAGTGGTGATGGTAGTAGCAGTAGTAATGGTAGTAGCGGTAGTAGTTGGTGGTAGTAGTAGTAGTAGTAGTGGTAGTAGCGGTAGTAATTAGTGTGTATAGTAGTAGTAGTAGCAGTAGTAGTAATGTAGTGGTAACTTGGTAATGATAGTAGCAGTAGTAGTGGTGGTAGGTAGCAGTATTATTGGCAGTGGTAGTAGTGGTATGTAGTAGTGGTAGTGATAATGGTAGTATGTAGTAGTGGTAGTAGTGGTAATGGTAGCGGTAGCGGTGGCGGTAGTAGTAGTAGCAGTGGTGGTATTGGTAGTAGTAGTAGTAGCGGTGGTAGCAGTGGCAGTGGCAGTAGTGCTAGTAGTGGTAGTAGTGATGATGATAGTGATGATGAAGTAGTAGTAGCAGTAGTAGTAGTAGTAGTATTAGCGGTAGTAGCAGTTGTAGTAGTAGTAGTATTAGCAGAAGTAGTAGGAGTAGTTGCAGTAGTAGTTGTAGTATTAGCAGTAATTGTAGTAGCAGTAGTATTAGCAGTAGTAGTAGCAGCAGTAGTAGTAGTAGTAGTAGTAGTAGTAGTAGTAGTAGTAGTAGTAGTAGTAGTAGTAGTAGTGATAATGGTACTGGTGGTAGTAGTAGTAGTAGTGCTAGTGTGATAGTAATGATGATAGTAGTAGTAGTGGTAGTGATGGCAGTAGTAGTGGTAGTAGTGATGGTGGCAGTGGTAGTAGTAGTAGTAGTAGTAATGGTAGTGGTGGTATTGGTGATGTAGCGGTGGTAGTAGTAATCAGTGGTGGTGGTAGTGGTAGCAGTGGTAATAGTGATGGTATTAAATGATGGTAATAACAGTAGCAGTAATAGTAGTAGTGGTAATGATGATAGTAGCAGTGGTAGTGATATAATAGCAGTATAGTAGTAGTAATAGCAGTAGTAGTAAATTATGAAGTAAGTAAATAGTAGTGGTAGTAACGGTGAGCAGTGGTAATGGTATAATGGTGGTGGCGGTAATTGGTAGTAGTAGTGAGTAGTGCTAATTAGTAATTAGTATGTAATAGTAGTGGTAATGGTAGTAGTAACAGTAGTAGTAGTAGCATTATTAGTGGTGGTAGTGGTGGTAGTAGTAGTAGTAATTAGTAGTAGTGGTGGTAGTGGTAGCAGTAGTAGTAGTAGTAGTGATAGTGGCAGTGGTAGTGGTAGTAGTAGTAGTGATGATGGTATTAGTGGTAGTAGTAGTGATAGTGAGCGCAGTGGTAGTAGTAGTAGCGGTAGTGGCAGTGGTAGTGGCAGTGAGTAGTGGTAATTGGCAGTAGTAGTAGTGATGTAGTAGTAGTAGCTAGTGGTAGTACTGAGTAGTGGTAGTAGTAGTGATGATAATCAATAGTAGCAGTAGTAGTAGTAGTAGTAGCAGTGGTAGTAGTGGTAGTGGTGGTAGTAGTGGTAGCAGTAGTAGTAATGGTAGCAGTAGTAGTAATTAGTGATGGTAGTGGTAGTGATGGTAGTAATAGTAGTAGTAGTAGTGATGATGATAGTAGTAGTGCTAGTAGTGATTATGAGTAGTAGTAGTAGTAGTAGTGGTAGCAGTGATGGTAGTAATTGCTAGTAGTAATGGTAGTTAGCAGTGGTGGTAGTAGTGATGGTAGTAGTGGTAGTGGTAGTAATGGTAGTAGTAGTAGTGGTAGTAGTGATAACAGTGGTAGTAGTGGTACTGGTGGTAGTAGTACTAGTAGTATTGGCAGTAGTGGTAGTGGCAGTAGTAGTGGTAGTAGTAGCAGTAGTAGTAGTAGTAGTGGTGCTAGTGGTAGTGGTGGTAGTGGTAGTAGTGGTAGTAGTAGTGATCGTGGTAGTAGCAGTAGTGGTAGTAGTAGTGGTAGCAGTAGTAGTAGTGGTAGTGGTGGTGGTAGTAGTGGCAGTGGTGCTAGTAGTAGTAACGATAGTGATGATGGTAGTAGTAGTGCTAGTAGTGGTGGTGTAGGCTGGTAGTAACTTGATAGTAGTAGTGGTGGCGTAGTAATGTAGTAGTGGTAGTAGTAGTAGTGCTAGTGGTGATGATGGTGCTAGTGGTGATAGTGAGTAACTTGATGGTAATAGTGGTAGCGGTATTAGTAGTAGTGGTAGTGGTAATGATGCTAGTAGTGATGGTAATGTGATGAGTGGTAGTAGTAGTAACGTAGTAGTGGTAGCGGTGGTAGTGGTAGTAGTAGTGGTAGTGATGAGTGGTGCTAGTAGTGGTGGTACTAGTGGTAGTGGTGCTAGTACTAGTAATTAGTAGTATTAGTGGTGATGGTAGTGATGGTAGTAATGGTAATATTAGTGGTGCTAGTGGTGGTAATTACTAGTAGTAGTAGTACTAGTAGTAGTGATAATGATGATGATGGTAGTGGTAAATAGTAGTGATAGTAGTGGTCAGTGATAGTAGTGGTAGTAGTACTAGTAGTAGTGATAAGTGATGACAGTGGTGATATTAGTAGATGGTAGTATCAGTGATAGTAGTAGTAGTGGTGGCTAGTGGTGATAGTAATGTGGTAGTAGTAGTGGTAGTGGTAATGGTAGTAGTAGTAGTGGTAGCAGGTAGTGGTGATGGTAGTGGTGATGATGGTGGTAGTAAGTAGTAGTAGTAGTGATGATGGTGGTAGTGGTAATAGTGGCCGTGCTAGTAGTAGTGGTAATGGTGGTGCTGGTAGTGGTATTAATAATGATGATGGTAGTAATAGTAGTAGTGAGTAGTGGCAGTAGTGGTAGTGGTAGTGGTGGTGAAGTAGTGGTACTAGTAGTAGTAGTAGTATAGTATTGTAATGATAGTGGCTCTAGGTATTGGTAGTAATACTGGTAGTAGTGGTAATGGCAGTAGTAGTAGTAGTAGTAGTAGTAGTAGTAGTAGTAGTAGTGCTAATACTTCTCCTCCTTCAGTTGTTTACTTCATGTTCAGTAGAAACAGATGGACCTTATCTCCTCCTCCACAGCTTCCTCTGCCCCCCGATATCTGAGTCTGGACTAGACCAGGTCTAAACCCGGTCTAAACCAGGTCTAAACCAGGACTAAACCAGGTCTAAACCAGGACTAAACCAGGTCTAAACCAGGATTGCACCAGGACTAAGCCAGGACTAAACCAGGACTAAACCAGGACTGAACCAGGACTAAAGAAGGACTAAAGCAGGACTAAAACAGGATTAAAATATGACTAAACCAGAACTAAACCAGAACTAAAGCAGGACTAATCCAGGACTAAACCAGGACTGACCCAGGAGTAAACCAGGACTGAATCCAGACTAAAGCAGGACTATGCCAGGACTAAACTGGTCCATGTTCAGGATCTGGAGAAGATCAAATTTCCCACAAAAATCCTCAGTCTGTCATTAAAGCGCCCAGGCAGCTCCACACCTGTGACCGCCTGAACCGGGTCTGGACCGAGGCCTGGACCGGGCCTGGACCGGGCCTGGACCGGGCCTGGACCGGAACCTGGATTGGAGTCTGGACCGAGGGCCTGGACGGGCCTGAACCGGGTCTGGACCGGGCCTGGATTGGGTCTGGACCGGGCCTGGACCGGGCCTGGACCTGGACTGAAATAGGTGCTATTCAAGGTCCAGACCGTTTCAGACAAAATAAAAGACATGAAGATCAAGTTACTACAACAAATACTGCAGTAAGAATACGGCAAAGTACCAAAACAGGACCAAACCAGGACTAAACCAGGACTAAACCAGGACTAAACCAGGACCAAACCAGGACTAAACCAGGACTAAACCAGGACCAAACCAGGACTAAACCAGGACTAAACCAGGACTAAACCAGGACTAAAAACTCCAGAGCTAAATCAGGTCTGAATTAAAAAAAAAAAAAATTCAGACTCAAACTAAAAATCCTGTACCCCAAAAGTACTGTGTAGTACTGTGTAGTACTCTGTAGTACTGTGTAGTACTGTGTAGTACTGTGTAGTACTGTGTAGTACTCTGTAGTACTGTGTAGTACTGTGTAGTACTCTGTAGTACTGTGTAGTACTCTGTAGTACTCTGTAGTACTCGGATGAAGCCAGCGCTGTTATTACATTACAAGATCAGACCAAACTTGATTATTCACTTAGTCCTGGTCCAGACCTGGTTTCAGTCCGGGTTTAGCCCCTGTTCTAGTCCTGGTTCAGTTCTGAGTTGGTCCTAGCTTAGACCCTGTTGCGGTCCTGGTTTGGACCAGTTCTGAACCACTTTTAGTCCAGTTTAAGTCCGGTCTTAAACTTTACAGTTACAGAAGCGCGTGACACCGGAAAGAGCTGAACGGAGCCGAGCGTGCGTGACTTACCGGGAGCGTGCGCAGGGACGTGTGTGCGCGCCGTGCCCGTGTGCGCGCAGGTTACCGTTAGGCCCCGCCCCCACCGGAAGCGCCGGAAACAGGGCGGGGCTTCACGGAGGCTGGGCAAAAAGCGCAGACTGTGACGTCACCAGAGCGTTCGGCGCCGCTCACACGGAGCTCGTGACGCAAAACCCCCAAAAATAACATTACCAACAACGATGCAACAACGATACCAACAGCGATACCAACACCAACCCCGAAACCAACAACGAAACCAACAACGATACCAGCAACGATACCAACAATGATACCAACAACGATACCAACAACGATACCAACACCAACCCCGAAACCAACAACGAATCCAACAACTAAACCAGCAACGAGACCAACACTTAAACCAACAACGAGACCAGCACCGAGGCCAGCAACGATGCAACACTGATGCCAACAGCGATACCAGCAGCGATGCCAGCACCAGCGATACCAACACCAGCCCGATACCAACAACAAAACCAACAACGATACCAACAACGATACCAACACCAACCCCGATACCAACAACGAAACCAACAACGATACCAACAACGATACCAACACCAACCCCGATACCAACAACGATACCAACAACGATACCAACAACGATACCAACACCAACCCCGAAACCAACAACGAAACCAACAACGATACCAGCAACGATACCAACAATGATACCAACAACGATACCAACAACGATACCAACACCAACCCCGGAAACCAACTTAGCGAATCCAACAAGCGATACCAGGCGATACCAACACTGATACCAACAGCGATGCCAACACCTGCCCGAGAGCCAACAGCAGATCCAACAGCGATGCCAGCAGCGATACCAACACTGATGCAACAGCGATACCAGCAGCGATGCCAGCAGCGATACCAACACACAGCGATGCCAGCAGGTACCAGCACCAGCGATGCCAACCAGCGATACCAACACCAACCCGATGCCAACAACAGCAAACCAACAGCGGGGTTAGCCAGCAGCGTGCAGCAGTACCAGCAATGATGCCAACAGCGATGCCAACAGCGATGCCAGCACCCCGATTTGAGCCAACTTAGCGAAACCAACAAGCGATGCCAACACCAGCCCCGAAACCAACAGCGAATCGGCAGATCCGCGATACCAGCTTAGCGATTACCAGCTTACTGATGCCAACTTAGGCGATGCCAGCACGCAACCCCGAGCCAACAAGCGGAGTCAACAAGCGATGCCATGCAACGATACCAACACTGGCGATACCAGCAAAGATACCAGCAGCATAGCGATACCAGCAGCGAATGCCAACACTTTGATACCGAAAACAGCACCGATACCAGCAGCGATACCAACACCAGCGATACCAGCACCGACGTGCCAACTTAACAAAACCAACAAGCGATACCAACAAGCGATGCCAACACCAGCCCGATACCAGCAGCGAAACCAACAAGCGATACCAAAGCCAGCGATACCAACAAGCGATGCCAACAGCGATACCAACATAGCCAGCGATACCAACAAGCGAAACCAACAGCTGATACCAGCAACGATACCAACAATGAGTACCAACACGGATGCAACACGGATACCGGCACCGATACCAACAGTGATACCAACAACGATACCAGCAGCGATACCAGCACCAACCACGGATGCAACGCGGATACCAACCACCAGGATGCACCGAAACACGGATACCAACACCAGGATACCAACAGCGATACCAGCGCAACGATTACCAACAACGATGCCAACACCAGCCCGATACCAACAAGCGCCAGAGCCAACAGCGATACCGCTTAGCAACGATACCAACCGCGGATGCAACAATGATGCCAACTTAGCGATACCAGCAGCGATACCAACGCACCCAGCACGGATCACCAGCACGATGCCAACGCACAATGGTACCAACAATGGCGATACCAACAGCGATACCAGCAGCGATACCAACAAAAAAGCGATACCGAAACACGGATACCAACACGGATGCCAACACGGATACCAACAAGCGATACCAACAGCGATACCAGCTTAAGCGATGCCAACACCAGCGATACCAACGGCTTAAGCAGAACCAACAGCGATTTACCAGCTTAGCGATACCAACACGGGATGCCAGCAATGATGCCAACAAGCGATACCAGCAACGATGCCAACACCCGATACCAACACCGATACCAACACTGATACCAACACTGGTACAACAATGATACCAAGCAGCGATACCAGCTTAAGCGATACCTTAACAACGATACCAACCGCGGATACCAACACGGATACCCCATGCGGGATACCAGCAAGCGAGTACCAACAAGCGATACCAACAATGATTACCAACAAAAGCGAGTACCAACCGGCACGTTACCAACACCCGACACTGCAACACCGACACCAGCACCGACACCAGCACCACCAACTTTTACCGACACCAGCACCACCAGCACCACCAACACCTGCTCCCAGCACCACCAACACCACCAACACCACGACACCAGCACACCACCAGCACCTCACTCCAGCACCACCAACACCTGATACCAACACCACCAACACCGATACCAACACCCACCAACACCCGAACACCAGCACCACCCGAGCACTACCGACACCAACACCACCAACGCACTGGACCACCGACACCGCCAACACACGACGCAAACCACCAACATTGACACCAGCACCACCGACACCATCAACACCGACCACCAACACCACCAACATTGACACCAACACCACCCACGACCACCACCAGCACCAGCACCAACACACCAACACTGACACCAGCACCACCTGACACCACCGACACCAACACCACCAACACCTACTCCAAAACCACAAACACCAAAACCAACACCAACAACACCGATACCAACAACACCAACACCTACTCCAACACCACCAACACCGATACCAACACCGATACCAGCACCGCAACACCGATACCAACACCGATACCAACACCACCAGCACACCGATACCAACACCACCAACACCGACTCAACGCACCACCGACGCTGGCACCAGCACCACCAACACGACCACCACCAACACCCAATATCAACAGCGATGCCAACAATGATGCCAACACCACCAACACCGACACCGACAACACCACCGACACCACCAGCACGCGATGCCAGCACCGCAGCACCTGCTCCAGCACCACCAACACCAATACCAACACCACCAACACCACCAACACCTGGACACCAACACCACCAACACCGACACCACAAACACCAACACTGGCACCAACACCGCAACACCGACACCAACACCACCAGCAACAAGCACCACCAGCACCCGATACCAACACCACCAACACCGATGCAACACCACCAACACCGACACCAACAACAACAGCAACACCAACACAGGTGCCAACACCACCAACACCGATACCAACACCGCAGCACCAGGACCAACACCGATGCTAAACACCAACACGAGATACCAACACCAGCACGATACTAACACCCCACCAACACTACGATACCAACTTACCGAGAACCAACACCACCAACACCAATACCACCAACCACGATGCACCAACACCAATACCAACACCAATACTGACACCTATACCAACACCAAAACCAACACCACCAACACCAATACCACCAACCACGATACCAACACACGATGCACCAACAACGATAATCAACCAATGATACCAACTTACATTACACCAACACGGATACCAACACTGATACCAACAATGATACCAACACCAATATCAACACCATCACCCGACCGCAACCACGATACCAACTACCATCGCGATACCAACACAATGCCAACACCGGTATACCAACAATGATACCAACAGCGATATCAACACCAACACTTTGATACCAACACCGATGCCAACACACGATACCAGCAGCAACACCGATACCAGCGCCGTAGTACCAACACCCAACCACGATAACAAGCACCCAACACCGATGCCAACAATGATACAGCAGCGATACCAGCAAGCGATACCAACACCGTTACCAACACGTATACCAACACCGACACCAACAATGATCACCAACACCATTACCAACAATGATACCAACAATGATACCAACAAGCGATGTCCAGCACCAACACACGATACCAACAAGCGATACCAGCAACAATGATACCAGCACCGTTACCAACACGGATGCCACCAACACCCGATATCAACACCAGCTTGCACAGATACCAACAAAACGATACCAGCAATGATGCCAACACCGTTACCAACACGGATACCAACACGGATACCAACCGCGGGATACCAACACGGATGCACCACACGGATGCCAGCACGGATACGCAACGCGATACCAACGCACGGGATACCAACCACGGATACCAACACGGATGCCAACACGGATTACCAGCACCGATACCAACACGGATACCAACCACGGATGCCAACACGGATACCAACACGGATGCCAACACGGTTACCGCGCCCGATACCAACACGGATACCAACACGGATACCAACACGGATACCAACACCGATACCAACACGGATACCAACGGATGCAACCAGCACCAGGTTGCAACAACACGGATGCCAACCTTACGGATACCAACACCCGATACGCAACACGGATACCAACACGATACCGCGGGATTGCCAACCACGGATACCCCAGCGGATACCAGCACGGATACCAACCACGGATACCCGAGCACGCGATTACCAACACGGATACCAGCACGGATACCAGCACCACGTGCAACAGCATGATTATCAACGCAACGCGATACCAACACTGAGTACGCAGCGATTACCCGCAACGCTGATATCCAAGCACCAACACCGATACAAACTTACCAAAATACCAACGCACCAACAATTCAGGTTTCAATTTGTTCATTTGTAGCGCCCAAAATCACAACAACAGTTTTCCTCTAAGGCCGTTCCAAGATTCTGATGAGTAAAACATACACACAGACATATCAGAACAGGAATAAACTAACTTATTCACATGTAAAAGCCCAAGCAAATAGAAACATGGTCCCAGTCATCCCCCTGTCCTTAGACCACTCCCCTTCTCCAGCAAGGAAAAACTCCAAAAACCCAGGGTCCTGGGAAAAGAAGAAGAAACCTCGGGAGAACTACGAGGTGAAGGAGAGATCCCCACTCCCATGTGGACCAGGACAGGCTATAGATGTCCAGGCCCCGTGGAGGCCCAGGATTCAAGTATGACCACAGCTACCCAGGTGGGGAAGGCAGCCGGGAGGAGGAGGAGAGGCGAGGAGGAGGGAGAGTGGGGCGAGGGCGAGGAGGCCGAGGCGAGTAGGAAGGCAGGGCGAAAGAGGAGGAGGAGGCCGGGCGAACGAGGAGGAGCCGGGGCGAGGAGGAAGGAGAGGAGTCCAGCTGCCATCAGGCGTCTGAAGGGGGAGTTCCACTCACACAGGGCAGTGGGACAGGGGACAACTTGTATGTGAATAGCAATGAACAAACTACAGATGAGAACATAGTGAGTGATGCTGAGTGATGAAAAAAGGAGGAGAACAGAGGACAGTGCTCAGGTTGCCACACTTTATGCTCCCCAGCTTGTTATCTCCTGCGAAGCAGCTTATCTTAGTGACATCAACTTAAGTAAACCTGGTCATAAGCTATTCCGAAGAGGAGAGAAAGGTTTTTAAGCCTGGTCTTAAATAAAGAGACTGTGGAGCCTGTTTAACACCAACAGGGAGTTGATTCCATAACACAGGAGCTTGGTAACTGAGAGGCTCTCCCCACTGTGCCCCAGACACTCTAGGAACCACTAATAATCCTGCATTCTGAGGAAGCGAAGTGCTCTATTTGGCTGATAAGGGACAATGGCATCCTGAGAAGATATGATGGGGCCATATTGTTTTAGGCTTATAGTATGTCAGGAGGGAGAACTTTGAATTTAATTCTAAACTCTGACAGGAAGCCAGTGCAGTGATTTTAACACAGGACTGATGTGATCCACGTCTTTTGGCGATTCCTGTTAGGACTCTGGCAGCCTGCATTTTTGGACCAACTGGAAGCTTCTTAAAAGTACCTTTAAGGTACAGACGGTGAGCAGAAAATTACAGTAATCTAGTCTCTGGATGTAACAAATGCATGGATACGTTTTCAGGCATCATTTTTGAAGGCAAAAATTTTCTGATTTTAGTTATGTTTACGCAGGTGAAAATATGCAGTTTACAAGAAGCTTGGTTTATATGAGCTGTGAGATGAGGAGATTTTTGGTCAAATACGACTCCCAGGTTTTTACAGTGAGAGCTAGAGGCTATACTCACATTGTCAAGTGAGATTATCTGTGATCTGACCAGAATCTCTCTGACCTTAGGACCGACAACAGCGTGACCTCTGTTTTTCGGGGTTTAAGAGCAGGTAATTCAGGGTCATCGGGTTTTGATGTCCTTCACACAGGCACTGAGCTTATCCTGATTTGATCTGGTCTGATTAGGTTTCATTGATCAAGTACAGCTGAGTGTCCTCAACATAGCAGTAGAAATTAATGCCATGTTTTCTGATAATGTTACCTAATAACGCAACATATACAGAGTAAACAGGATTGGACCAAGCACAAGATCATGGTGCAGAGACACCACAAGCTACTTTGGAAGCAAGGAGGTGCGCACTGGTTTACACACTAACAAACTGGTACCTGATCTGATAGAGAAGTTTAAACCATTTGGGGCGATCCCTCACAACACCTATGTCACATTCTGACCTCTGCAGTAGAATGTTGTGATCAATGGTGTCAAGCTGCACTGGTGATAGGACCAGGACTGAAGCTCGCTCTTGGTGTATCCAGCAGCCTAGTAGCAAATCATTTAAATCTCTTTAAGACAGAGCAGTTTCTGTGCTGTATTGGTGAGCTCTGAAACCAGACTGGAAATTTTCATATAAATTATTGCCCTGCAGATGGTGACGCAACTGCTGACACCACCATACCGATACCAATCCCAGCACAGTCAACACCGACACCACCGCAACACCGATCCCAACACCACCGACACCAACACCGATCCAACACCGCAACACCGATCCCAACACCATCACCGATGCCAACACCACCAGCACGATAACAACACCGACACCAACACCCATACCAACACCACCAGCACAATAACAACACCAACACCACCAACACTGATACCACCACCAATACCAACACCACCAACAACACGATACCAGCGCACACCACCAACACCAGCACCACCAACCACGACCACCAACACCGATACCAACACCAATATAAACACCTACACCACCACCACCAACACCAATACCACCAACACGATGACCACAACGCAGCTTACCGATACCAACACCATCCCACCGATACCAGCGCCAATACCAGCACCGATATCAACACCATCACCCGATACCCGCACCAATGTCAACACCAACACCGATCCCAACACCACCGACACCACCAACACCGATACCAACACCGATCCCAACACCAATACCAACACCACCAACACGATACCAACACCACCAACACAGACACCAGCAACACCACCAACACCGATACCAACACCAACACGGTCGATCCCAACACCAACACCGACACCAACACCCACGAACACGATGCAACCACGAACACCGAAGTCAACGCACCGACACCACCAACACCGATAGCAACACCAACACCGATCCAACACCAATACCAACACCGACACCAACACCACCAACACAGATATGCTTAAACACCAACACAGATCCCAGTGCATACCGAGCCACCATGGCAACACGATCCCAACACCACCGACACGCAACATCGATACCAGCACCACCTAACACCAACACCACCAACACTGATACCAACACAGACACTAACACCACCAACACCGATGCCAACACCATCACCGATACCAACACCAGCAACACCGATAACAAACACCCGACACCAACACCACCAACACTGATACCACCACCAATATCAAGCACCGCAACAACACCACGTTGCAAACACCACCAACACCGACACCAACATCGATACCAACACCAACACCACCAACACTGAATACCAACACAGACCACTAACACCACCAACACGATACCAACACCACCAACACCGATAACAACCACGACACCAACACCACCAGCACTGATTACCACCACCAATACCAACACCACCAACAACACCGATACCAACACCACCAACACCGACGCCAACACCGATGCCAACACCAAGCACCACCAACACGATGCAACACCGATAACAACAACAACACCAACCCACCGATACCAACACCAATATAAACACCTACACCAACACCACCAGCACCAATACCACCAACCACGATACCAATACCAACACGGTGATACCAACGCACCACCAACACCGATACAAACACCGATACCAACACAAACACCGATACCAACACCGACACCAATATCAACACCACCCGATGCCGATACCAACACTGAGTACCAACACCAGCGGTTTTGGTCTGGTTTGGCTCTCTGTTTAATCCACACTGTCCCAAGAGTTAAACCAGGCTGTGAGGATATTTAATCCACACTGTCCCAGAGTTAAACCCAGGCTGTGAGGATGTTTAATCCACACTGTCCCAGAGTTAAACCGGGCTGTGAGGATGTTTAATCCACACTGTCCCAGAGTTAAGACAGGCACCTGTGAGGATGTTTAATCCACACTGTCCCAGAGTTAAACCAGGCTGTGAGGGGATGTTTTAATGCGTTACTTGATTAGATTGACCGTCATCCCAAGCGTCGTCGGTTGGTGAGAAGCTACTCCTGGATCAGGCTCTGACGGTCCATTTTATTCAGGAACTGCATTTATTCAAGAGAGATTTCACTCATCCTTTGCACTAGAGGTGGGATTTGATCACTATTTTTAGGACTTGAGACTTGATAAAATGGACTAAGAGTCAGACTTGAGGCACTGTGATTTTGCACAAAAATAGATTTTCTCTTTTAGCTGATTAATACGGTGGAGATGTCCCTCTAATGCGATTGGAGCATGTCCCTCTCACTTCTGTTTTCTTCTGCTCTGTACCTGAAAAATACAGTAAAACAGGAAGCCCACAGAACCACGATCCTTCATACCTTTCAGCGCAGACTACGCCACAAAAACCACTCTTATTTAGACTTGTAAATCTGAATCCCGTCACAGCTTTGGGGCTTGGAGGGCGGAGCTGCCGTGTCTATTGACACAGATTTTTATTTTAATTTTAATTTTTTCTTAACTATAGGACAGATGATGAATCAGCGTGTCAGGTGCAGCTGTAAATGTGCAGGATCAGGTTCATCTGTCAAATGGAAAAGTGTCTGTCTCAGTCTTTAGTCATTTGCTTTTGATTCAGATTTTATAATAACAGACTTTTCCTCAGCCTCCAGGTAATTTCTCTTCACTAGTTTTGTGGAGTTTGTCTCCGTCAGCTGAGCAGAAATGACGTCCTATAATTACCACAGAAATAATAATGAAGAAATTTTGAAATAAACTCTACACAAATGAAAACTGTCACAGCACAAAACAGCACAAGCGAGAAATACAAACGTTTTCTATCATTTTCTTCCTGTTTTGAGGCTGTTTCACATTCTGAGTTCTGGACTGACGTCATCGACAAAAAATAAAACTGTGAATATCTGAAGAACCAAGATCACACAAGCAGAAACTTTCTGCAGCACAAGCGAAGCACAAGCGATTGACATAGTTTTGAAGTAGGTTTGAGTTTGATGGAAGACGTGTTGTAGGAACAGGACACGAGCACAAAAACAGCCTGGTCATCAACAAAGGACGTTAAAGAAGTGTGAATATTAAGAGGAAATAGATCAGCAAAATGAGAACAGGCTCAAAACACACAGCACATAAAGACAAAAGACACACCCAGTGTTCAGCAGCACAGAGACGCCATGATTACACGTTCTGAGCAGCTGCTCCGCACATCTGCTGAAATATGGGTGAGAGCTCCATGCTCCCTTCTTTCCAGGAGTGAAAAGTCAGACAGGTCAAGAATAAAAACTGTAAGAAAAATGTGATTTAAAATACTGGGAGCTGTGACACGGCGTTTAAGGCAAAAAACTGTATTAATACTGTTGATCGCACTGTACAACTCACTTGTGTCCCACAGATAATTCTCCCTACAACTGTACAACTCACCTTATGTCTGAGATATTACTCCCTACAACTGTGTACAACTCTACTTATGTCACAAAATCATCCTCCCTACAACTGTACAGCTCACTTATATCACAGATAATACTCCCTACAACTGTACAACTCACTTATGTCTGGAATATTACTCCCTACAACTGTACAACTCACTTATGTCACAGATAATACTCCCTACAACTATTACAGCTCACTTATGTCACAGATAATACTCCCTACAACTGTACAACTCACTTATCTCTGCAGATAATACTCCCTACAACTGTACAACTCACCTTATGTCACAGATAATGCTCCCTACAACTGTACAACTCACCTTATGTCACAAGATAATACTCCCTACAACTGTACAACTCACCTTATATCTAGATGTACTCCCTACAACTGTACAACTCACCTTATGTCACAGATAATACTCCCTACAACTGTACAACTCACTTATGTCACAGATAATACTCCCTACAACTGTACAACTCACTTATAACAGATACTCCCTACATGCTATACAATACTCTATGTCACAGATATATACTCCCTACAACTGTACAACTCATATGTCACAGATATTACTCCTACAACAATGCAAATCACATATGTACAGATAATACTCCCCTACAACTGTACAGCTCACTTACTCTATGTACACAGATAATATAACTCTACAATAGCACAACTCTTATCACAGATAATACTCCTACAGCTGTACAACTCACTTATGTCTGAATATGTACTCTACAACAACACAACTCCTTATGCAGATATTCTCCTACGAACATGTACAGTACTGCACACTTATGTCTAGATAATACTCCCTACTTAACTCTAGTACTAACTCATATAATTAGCAGATAATACTCCTACAACTATACAATATATATCTTTGAATATATCCTCTCTACAACTAATACTAACTCACCTTATATACCAGATACATACTCCTACTTAACTCTAGTACAAGCTCATATGTGCAGATAATACTCCTACAACTGTAGCTCACACATGTCATGGAATAATACTCCCTACACACATGTACAGCTCATATATGGATAATACTCACATCTAACTCATAAGGAAATCTACTTATGTGCAATTGGGTCCAATAAGAAGCATGTGACAGTTTTGGAACCGTGGATTTGCATCAATGGGGTGCATAGATTGAAGCTGGGCCAGGCATCCAGTCTACCAGTGAACAACTCATATGGCGAATAGCCCATTGATTTGCTCACCGTCTATATCGAACAGAGAGCAAAGCAAGGGGCAGTGCCTGGACCCAGTTCATGTTGGTGTCATGACAAATTTTAGCCAATTTCCTCCTTTCATGCGTTCAACACAGCCTGTTGAGGATGGTACACACAGCCAGAATTTGTGTTTGAGACCTAACCATTTTTCAACTTGAGCATCTCTTTACTGTTGAAGTGTGTGTGTATGCCATTGTCATGAAGCGAATCAGGGCTGGAAAGTCGGTACTTGCCATGGAATGTAATGATTGATTAGACATTTAATAACAGAAGAGGAATCTTCTTTGGCAACAGGTTAGGCCTCAGGCCACTTGGTAAATGAATCAACAATCACCAATAAATAGCGTTTTCCCTGCACTCTGTCAATCATGTCTGTAAAGTCAATGGTGATTTCAGCGCCTGGCCAAATATTGGTATTGGCCAGGAAAAGGAAGTTTCAAAGTGGGTTTGACATTGAAAAATTGGCAAGTTTTACAGGCATTGTAAAAGTCCCAAACCATCTCACTGAGATGTGGATGCCACCACATATTCAAAGCCGCTAGCATGGCTTGTGGACCAATGTGTGACGGACTGTGCACTTCTTGGAACACAAAACGTGACACTGGACCATAGGAATGACCCGGACACCCATTTGGACCCACCCAGAGTCCATCTGAGCGCCTAGTCGCACCTTTGGCAAGCCAGTAGGATTGTTCCTGTGGAGAACATCTCCGTTGAGCCTCAACAATATGCGTGATATCCAATGGTTGCATAGTGTCAGAATTTGGACCATGATCATATTTTCTGAGGAGTGGTAACCTGCAGCGCACTTGGCAGCGACTTGGTCAGCTGCATTGTTACCCTGAGAGACAAAAGAATTTTGTTTACAATGCCCTGGCACTTTAACAATAGCTACTTGCACCGAGCTGGAGAGCCACATCCAGGCGCTCCATGAGTGCTTTGTGAGCAATAAGGTTGGCCCTGGGCGGTGAAATAACCATTTCTTTTCCAAGCGTACTAGATCAAGAACAGCTGCCGAAACAGCATAGGCTGAGTCAGAATAGATTGTAACCTTGTCACCTGCAGAGTGTTCCAGAGCTAAGCAAAGTGCTAACACTTCTGCTGACTGAGCTGATGGAGAGGCAGTGATGACATGAGTAGTGAGTGTAGAAAATCTACGTGAGGTGTCCGACCACGCTGGGTCTGGATTCCCCAGACCCAGGGGCTGCCGCTTTCAAGGAGCCATCACTGTGTCTCCAACAGCATCCATCTGTGAACAGCATACATCCCTCTGCCAGAGGAACCGTGCTTAAGTCGGGTCTGGATTTGGATTGTAGTGTCACAATTTGTGCACATTCATGTGAGCAAACCGAGATGTGATCCGCCATATTTACACCGACATGTTTGTATGTTATATTTGGGGTAGACACAATTTTCAAAAGTCTGGTTTGTCTCAAAGATGACATGGTGAATGATGCAGAAGCAACAAAAGAGACCACAGAGTGGTCAATCAAGTAGAGTTAAGTACACGTGTGTAGTACTAGAGTACATGTGTGTAGTACTAGATTTAAGTACATGTGTGTAGTACTAGAGTTAAGTACATGTGTGTAGTACTTGTGTACATGTGTGTAGTACTAGAGTTATGTACATGTGTGTAGTCTTCGAATTAAGTACATGTGTGTAGTACTAGAGATAAGTGCATGTGTGTAATACTTGAGTTAAGTACATGTGTGTAGTACTAGAGTTAAGTACATGTGTGTAGTACTAGATTTAAGTACATGTGTGTAATACTAGAGTTAATTACAACTGTGCAGTACTAGAGTTAAGTACATGTGTGTAGTACTAGAGTTAAGTACATGTGTGTACCACTAGAGTACATGTGTGTAGTACTAGAGGAAGTACATGTGTGTAGAACTAGAGTACATGTGTGTAGTACTAGAGTTAAGTACATGTGTGTAGTACTAGAGTTAAGTACATGCATGTAATACTATAGTTAAGTACATCTGTGTAGTACTCGAGTTAAGTATATGTGTGTAGTACTAGAGTTAATTACATGTGTGTAGTACTAGGGTTAAATACATCGGTGTAATACTAGAGTACATGTGTGTAGTACTAGAGTTAAGTACGTGTGTAGTACTAGAGTTAAGTACATGTGTGTAATACAAGAGTTAAGTACATGTGTGTACCACTAGAGTACATGTGTGTAGTACTAGAGGAAGTACATGTGTGTAGAACTAGAGTACATGTGTGTAGTACTAGAGTTAAGTACATGTGTGTAGTACTAGAGTTAAGTACATGTGTGTAGTACTAGAGTTAAGTACATGTGTGTAATACCAGAATTGAGTACATATGTGTAGTATTCAAGTTAAGTATATGTGTGTAGTACTAGAGTTAAGTACATGTGTGTAGTGCTAGAGTTAAGTACATGTGTGTAGTACTAGAGTTAAGTACATGTGTGTAATACCAGAATTGAGTACATCTGTGTAGTATTAGAGTTAAGTATATGTGTGTAGTACTAGAGTTAAGTAGATGTGTGTAGTACTAGAGTTAAGTAGATGTGTGTAGTACTAGAGTTAAGTACATGTGTGTAGTACTAGAGTACATGTGTGTAATACTAGAGTTAACTACATGTGTGTAGTACTAGAGTTAAGTACATGTGTGTAATACCAGAATTGAGTACATCTGTGTAGTATTCGAGTTAAGTATATGTGTGTAGTACTAGAGTTAAGTAGATGTGTGTAGTACTAGAGTTAAGTACATGTGTGTAGTACTAGAGTACCTGTGTGTAATACTAGAGTTAAGTACATGTGTGTAGTGCTAGAGTTAAGTACATGTGTGTCGTACTAGAGTACATGTGTGTAGTACTAGAGTTAAGTATATGTGTGTAATACCAGAATTGAGTACATCTGTGTAGTACTGGAGTTAAGTATATGTGTGTAGTACTGGAGTTAAGTACATGTGTGTAGTACTAGAGTTAAGTACATGTGTGTAGTACTAGAGTTAAGTACATGTGTGTAGTACTTGTGTACATGTGTGTAGTACTAGAGTTATGTACATGTGTGTAGTCCTCGAATTAAGTACATGTGTGTAGTACTAGAGATAAGTGCATGTGTGTAATACTTGAGTTAAGTACATGTGTGTAGTACTAGAGTTAAGTACATGTGTGTAGTACTAGATTTAAGTACATGTGTGTAATACTAGAGTTAATTACAACTGTGCAGTACTAGAGTTAAGTACATGTGTGTAGTACTAGAGTTAAGTACATGTGTGTACCACTAGAGTACATGTGTGTAGTACTAGAGGAAGTACATGTGTGTAGAACTAGAGTACATGTGTGTAGTACTAGAGTTAAGTACATGTGTGTAGTACTAGAGTTAAGTACATGTATGTAATACTATAGTTAAGTACATCTGTGTAGTACTCGAGTTAAGTATATGTGTGTAGTACTAGAGTTAAGTACATGTGTGTAGGACTAGAGTTAAGTACATGTGTGTAGTACTAGTGTACATTTGTGCAGTACCAGAGTTAACTACATGTGCGTAGTACTAGAATTAAGTACATGTGTGTAATACAAGAGTTAAATACATGTGTGTAATACTAGAGTTAAGTACATCTGTGTAGTACTCAAGTTAAGTATATGTGTGTAGTACTAGAGTTAAGTACATGTGTGTAGTACTAGAGTTAAGTACATGTGTGTACTACTAGAGTTAAGTACATGTGTGTAATACCAGAATTGAGTACATCTGTGTAGTATTCAAGTTAAGTATATGTGTGTAGTACTAGAGTTAAGTACATGTGTGTAGTGCTAGAGTTAAGTACATGTGTGTAGTACTAGAGTACATGTGTGTCGTACTAGCGTACATGTGTGTAGTACTAGAGTTAAGTACATGTGTGTAATTGAAGGAAGAAACCTGCGTCCTATGCAGCTTTTCTTTCATGCGTGTTCAGTATCGAGGAGAGATGACCAAGATTCAATAGATTCAAATTAACAAAGTTTAATCCCTGACAGTACAATTCTAAGCAGAGCTCTGGGTTTGAAGAGGTCCCTAAAACAGCACACAATCTATGTGCGTCTTAGGTTAGGCACAACTTCAGAACGCACACACCCCTTCAGCCCAGCATTAAAAGACAAGCATTATAAATATTCATGAACCTATAACTAAACATTTCTCCGTGTCCAGCTGACTCCATCTCCTTCCCATATTTGGTGTTCCTGTCGTCTCCTCACAGCCAGACCTCACGTGACTCCATGACCTTGAAGACATGAGTTTTCCCACAAGGAGCCTGGACAGAAAGAAACATGGATCCTGCCCTAATGATTAAGCTCCGGGCCAGCTGTGAGCCTACTCTGTACGCCTTTGTTCCAGAGATGTTAAAGGCACAATATGAATTTTATAATGACTGGTAGAAATGATTACATTCTTCATTACAAGGCATATATTAAAGGCACACAATGAATTTATAATCAGTAGTGAAAATGATTATATTCTTCAGTAGTAAAAATGATTATACTCTTCATTTCCTCATGATCTCTAAAAGAGATCAACTAAACATTAAACCTCAAACTAAACAAGACAAGTATCCTCCCACACAATACCCTGTAAAAATTGTAAGAAAACAATCACTGTTATGACCTGCTCCTCCATTGTTCAGGACACACTGCGGACTACAAAGAATATCCTGGAGAATTTTGACCTTCACATTTTGTGTCAACACAACAGACAACTCTAAAAAATCACACCACATCTATAATGTAGAAATATAATATAAAAATATGGTAGTACAAAAATAGCAAAGCAGAAAGTACTCAGAGAGCCACACATTCATCCCTGCAGTGTTTGACATCAGGATCTCCTTGGGCAAGTATAGCATATTGGGTTGGTGGGCTCACAGCACGATCAATGCCCCTCTGGATCAATCCCTAATGCATGGAATGCAACAACAGCCACACAAGGTTAGGATAGCTGCAAACACAGCGATAGAAAGAAGCACAGATGACACCAGAGTCCTGTAACGTCCAAACACTTTCATCCAGTCATCCCAGAAAGTCCCATCCACACCAGAGTGTTCTTTCATCTTCTTATTAAGAGTCCTCAGTCCGTCAATGGCTGTAGTCAGTCGCCCTCCTACTGCTGTATTATTTGGTATAAATGTACAACACTGATCTCCAAAAATACCACAAACACCTGATTTTTCTGCTAAAAGCATGTCTAGTGCAATTCTATTTTGGAATGCCATCATAGAAGTAGCTTTCAATTGTTCATGTACGGCCTCGAAACCTTCTTGTGTCCAATTTCCTAATTTCTGAACATTATAATGTATATAATTAATTCTATCGATATTTTTATTAGGTGTGATCCACACAAAGAGACTTTCAAATCCGCCAGCCACTTGGTCAGCTAATTTATACTCATCCGGTACTTCTCGAGGAACTCCTATGGCGTCAATGTATGTGGGGTCAGTAGAACTGAGCCAAGGTTTGGTACCACGATTGACACGACTCTGTGCGTGCACCCACATTACTGTATCATCAACCTGTAACACAGTAACTGGGAGAAGTAAGGATATTAACGCACACTTACCCATGGCATTTGTGGGCAGTCGGTCATAAATTTCCCCACGGCCGCACCACCACCTGGGTGCAGGAATTGCTTGAGTCATTACCACATATTCCAGAAGCAGACACTTGTCTTTTACTACGATCTCTGGGGGTCATCCTAGGAGCAGGTTGTGTGGAAAACTGTGGTGCCAATGTGTGGTTAGTCATAGTCCCCAGTTTAGGAGACTCCCATAAATACCAGACAAGCAGGAAAGAGAAAATAAAGAACAGCATAGCCAGGTAACAGACAATAGAAACACCTAACCCTGTAGGGCACATGTGCCAGATCCGGCCCTCCAAGACCTTTAATCTGGCCCTCGGCTGATTTTTCTATTAAAATACTTAAAATTTTCAGATTTTTCTGTTAATTTTCTGCACCGTTTAGCATAGCAGCGTCTCCGGCGTTTCTGTACATTGCAACTCCCACCAGAGCAGCACAAATGAAGACTTTCCTCTTTCCAAACGCCTTAAAGGATCGATCGTTTTGACTGTTGACCGTGACCCTCATCAGCAAAATGTTAAAAATGAGAAAAGCAGATGCTGAGTTCAGGATTTCCCAAGAAAAATAGTCTAATTCTTGTTTGTTGACAGAGGTGAATGGGAAATCTGTGCTCAGTGTGTTTGGAACAAGTGGCGTTGCTCGAGGAATATAATCTTAAACACCACTACGAGACACGGAGAAAAATACAATAACTTAAAGAGAGAACTGAGTTTTCTGATCCGGCCCTTTTGGGATCAAAGTAGGTTGCATACGGCCCCGGACCAAAATAAGTTTGACACCCCTGCTGTAGGGCATTCCCAAGGATGTCTCCGGTGTCTCCCCCTCATGGACTCAGTGTCCCTGAGTCCACCTGAAAAAGGCATGATGAGGTTATGATGGGTTGGGTCTCAGCATAGAGTAGTGAAACCACTTAGTGCCTTTCCCTCGAGCTGGACAGCTGAGGACGTGCGATCAGTCTCTGTGTAGGGTGCTTTCGACCTAGGTTCAGACCTCTTCCGGGTCAGAGACTTCTCGTTCACTGAGTTCCTAGCGGGGTGTTTTCGAGTTGAGGTGACGCGGCACGGTCAGCAACCTCCGCAGAAAAACTACATGCAAGAGAATGCAATTGAGTCCAATAAGAAGCATGTGACAGTTTTGGAACCGTGGTTGCATCAATGGGGTGCATAGTTGAAGCTGGGCCAGGCATCAGTCTACCAGTGAACAACTCATATGGCGAATAGCCAATTGATTTGCTCACCGTCTGTCGAACAGAGAGCAAAGCAAGGGGCAGTGCCTGGACCCAGTTCATGTTGGTGTCATGACAAATTTTAGCCAATTTCTCTTTCATGCGTTCAACACAGCCTTTGAGGATGGTACACACAGCCAAATTTGTGTTTGAGACCTAACCATTTTTCAACTTGGAGCATCTCTTTACTGTTGAAGTGTGTGCCATTGTCAGAGCGAATCAGAGCTGGAAAGTCGTGCCATGGAATGTAATGATTGATTAGACATTTAATAACAGAAGAGGAATCTTCTTTGGCAACAGGTTAGGCCTCAGGCCACTTGGTAAATGAATCAACAATCACCAATAAATAGCGTTTTCCCTGCACTCTGTCAATCATGTCTGTAAAGTCAATGGTGATTTCAGCGCCTGGCCAAATATTGGTATTGGCCAGGAAAAGGTTTCAAAGTGGGTTTGACATTGAAAAATTGGCAAGTTTTACAGGCATTGTAAAAGTCCCAAACCATCTCACTGAGATGTGGATGCCACCACATATTCAAAGCCGCTAGCATGGCTTGTGGACCAATGTGTGACAGACTGTGCACTTCTTGGAACACAAAACGTGACACTGGACCCCCAGGAATGACCGGACACCCATTTGGACCCACCCAGAGTCCATCTGAGCGCCTAGTCGCACCTTTGGCAAGCCAGTAGGATTGTTCCTGTGGAGAGCATCTCCGTTGAGCCTCAACAATATGTGTGATATCCAATGGTTGCATAGTGTCAGGAATTTGGACCATGATCATATTTTCTGAGGAGTGGTAACCTGCAGTGCACTTGGCAGCTTGGTCAGCTGCATTGTTACCCTGAGAGACAAAAGAATTTTGTTTACAATGCCCTGGCACTTTAACAATAGCTACTTGCACCGGGAGCTGGAGAGCCACAGCCAGGCGCTCCATGAGTGCTTTGTGAGCAATAGGTTGGCCCTTGGCGGTGAAATAACCATTTCTTTTCCAAGCGGCTAGATCAAGAACAGCTGCCGAAACAGCATAGGCTGAGTCAGAATAGATTGTAACCTTGTCACCTGCAGAGTGTTCCAGAGCTAAGCAAAGTGCTAACACTTCTGCTGACTGAGCTGATGGAGAGGCAGTGATGACATGAGTAGTGAGTGTAGAAAATACGTGAGGTGTCCGACCCCCTGGGTCTGGATTCCCCAGACCCAGGGGCTGCCGCTTTCAAGGAGCCATCACTGTGTCTCCAACAGCATCCATCTGTGAACAGCATACATCCCTCTGCCAGAGGAACCGTGCTTAAGTCGGGTCTGGATTTGGATTGTAGTGTCACAATTTGTGCACATTCATGTGAGCAAACCGAGATGTGATCCGCCATATTTACACCGACATGTTTGTATGTTATATTTGGGGCAGACACAATTTTCAAAAGTCTGGTTTGTCTCAAAGATGACATGGTGAATGATGCAGAAGCAACAAAAGAGACCACAGAGTGGTCAATCAAGTAGAGTTAAGTACACGTGTGTAGTACTAGAGTACATGTGTGTAGTACTAGATTTAAGTACATGTGTGTAGTACTAGAGTTAAGTACATGTGTGTAGTACTAGAGTTAAGCACATGTGTGTAGTACTGGAGTTAAGTACATGTGTGTAGTACTAGAGTTAAGTACATGTGTGTAGTAGTAGAGTTAAGTACATGTGTGTAGTAGGAGAGTTAAGTACATCTGTGCAGTACTAGAGTTAAGTACATGTGTGTAATACTAGAGTTAAGTACATGTGTGTAGTACTAGAGTTAAGTACATGTGCGTAGTACTAGAGTTACGTACTTGTAACTGTGTGTTGTCCTAGAGTACGTGTGTGGTACTAGAGTTAAGTACATGTGTGTAGTACTAGAGTACATGTGTGTAGAACTAGAGTTAAGTACATGTGTGTAGTAATAGTGTACATGTGTGTAGTACTAGAGTTAAGTACATGTGTGTAGTACTAAAGTTAAGTACATATTTGTAGTACTAGAGTTAAGTGCGTGTGTGTAGTACTAGAGTAAATGTGTGTAGTTCTAGAGTTAAGTACATGTGTGTAGTACTAGAGTTAAGTACATATGTGTATTACTAGAGTTAAGTACATGTGTGTAGTACTAGAGTTAAGTACATGTGTGTAGTACTAGTGTACATGTGTTTAGTATTAGAGTTAAGTACATGTGTGTAGTACTAGAGTTAAGTACATGTGTGCAGTACTAGAGTACATGTGTGTGGTACTAGAGTTAAGTACATGTGTGTAGTACTAGAGTACATGTGTGTCGTACTGGAGTACATGTGTGTAGTACTAGAGTTAAGTACATGTGTGTAATACTAGAGTTAAGTACATCTGTGTAGTACTAGAGTTAAGTATATGTGTGTAGTACTAGGGTTAAGAACATGTCTGTAGTACTAGAGTACATGTGTGTGGTACTAGACTTAAGTACATGTGTGCAGTACTAGAGTACATGTGTGTGGTACTAGAGTTAAGTACATGTGTCTACACACATGAGTACATGTGTGCAGTACGAGAGTACATGTTCGTAGTACTAGAGTTAAGTAGATGTGTGTAGTACTAGAGTTAAGTACATGTGTGTAGTACTATAGTTAAGTCCATGTGTGTAGTACTAGAGTACATGTGTGTAGTACTAGAGTTAAGTACATGTGTGTAGTACTAGAGTTAATTACATGTGCGTAGTACTAGAGTTACGTACTTGTGTGTAGTACTAGAGTACATGTGTGTAGTACTAGAGTTAAGTACATGTGTGTAGTACTAGAACATGTGTGTAGTACTAGAGTTAAGTACATGTGTGTAGTACTAGGGTTAAGAACATGTCTGTAGTACTAGAATACGTGTGTGGTACTAGAGTTAACTACAAGTGTGTAGTACTAGAGTTAAGTACATGTGTGCAGTACTAGAGTACATGTTCGTAGTACTAAAGTACATGTGTGTAGTACTAGAGTTAAGAACATGTGTGTAGTACTATAGTTAAGTCCGTGTGTGTAGTACTAGAGTACATGTGTGTAGTACTAGAGTTAAGTACATGTGTGTAGTACTAGAGTTAAGTACATGTGTGTAGTACTAGAGTTAAGTACATGTGTGTAGTACTAGAGTTAAGTACATGTGTGTAGTACTAGAGTTAAGTACATGTGTGTAGTACTAGAGTTAAGTACATGTGTGTAGTACTAGAGTACATGTGTGTCGTACTGGAGTACATGTGTGTAGTACTAGAGTTAAGTACATGTGTGTAATACTAGAGTTAAGTACATCTGTGTAGTACTAGAGTTAAGTATATGTGTGTAGTACTAGGGTTAAGAACATGTCTGTAGTACTAGAGTACGTGTGTGGTACTAGACTTAAGTACATGTGTGCAGTACTAGAGTACATGTGTGTGGTACTAGAGTTAAGTACATGTGTGTAGTACTAGAGTACATGTGTGCAGTACTAGAGTTAAGTATATGTGTGTAGTACTAGGGTTAAGAACATGTCTGTAGTACTAGAGTACGTGTGTGGTACTAGAATTAAGTACATGTGTGCAGTACTAGAGTACATGTTTGTGGTACTAGAGTTAAGTACATGTGTCTACACACATGAGTACATGTGTGCAGTACGAGAGTACATGTTCGTAGTACTAGAGTTAAGTAGATGTGTGTAGTACTAGAGTTAAGTACATGTGTGTAGTACTATAGTTAAGTCCATGTGTGTAGTACTAGAGTACATGTGTGTAGTACTAGAGTTAAGTACATGTGTGTAGTACTAGAGTTAAGTACATGTGTGTAGTACTAGAGTTAAGTACATGTGTGTAATACTAGAGTTAAGTACATGTGTGTAGTACTAGAGTACACGTGTGTAGTACTAGAGTACATGTGTGTAGTACTAGAGTTAAGTACATGTGTGTAATACTAGAGTTAAGTACATCTGTGTAGTACTAGAGTTAAGTACATGTGTGTAGTACTAGAGTACATGTGTGTAGTACTGGAGTACATGTGTGTAGTACTAGAGTTAAGTACATGTGTGTAATACTAGAGTTAAGTACATCTGTGTAGTACTCGAGTTAAGTATATGTGTGTAGAACTAGAGTTAAGTACATGTGTGTAGTACTAGAGTACATGTGTGTAGTACTAGAGTTAAGTACATGTGTATGTATTTTGTACAGGTCCCAAAGCCCTCCTCACACAGCAAAAATGGCATTGAGATCTTTTGTAGTTTTTCCACAACTTCACTTATGTTCAGCCAGAATGCATTGTAACACATAGAAGCCATAGGGCTATCCTGGCCGCAAAATTCTATTTATCAGCATGTTTAACCATAAAATCATGTAATTTTAGCATGAGAAGCCTCCACACAGTGTAGTTTTAACAAGTTTTTAATTCTAAAGTCAGGATTGCATACATTGTCTCAGAATGCTTATTATGCGCTCAAAAGCAATTTGCGGGCATAAAAAGATGATAACGGTTATAACTTCAGCATAGAAGGAGATAGAACCAAGATTCCAAATGTATTTTGTACAGGTCCCAAAGCCCTACTCACACAGCAAAAATGGCATTGATATCTTTTGTAGTTTTTCCACAACACTTATGTTCAGCCAGAATGCATAACAACGCATAGAAGCCATAGGGCTATCCTGGCCACAAAATTCTATTTATCAGCATTGCTTTTGAGCGCATAATAAGCATTCTGAGACAATGTATTCATCCTGACTTTAGAAGTAAAAACTTGTTAAAACGACACTGTGTGGATGCTTCTCATGCTAAAATTACATGATTTTAGTCTTAAACATGCTGTTAAATAGAATTTTGTGGCCAGGATAGCCCTATGGCTTCTATGCGTTATCATGCATTCTGACCTAACATAAGTGAAGTTGTGGAAAAACTACAAACATATCAATGCCATTTTTGCTGTGTGAGTAGGGCTTTGGGACCTGTACAAAATACAGTTGGAATCTTGGTTCTATCTCCTTCTATGCTGAAGTTATAACCGTTATCATGTTTTTATGCCCGCAAATTGCTTTTGAGCGCATAGTAAGCATTCTGAGACAAAGAATGCAATCCTTAATTTAGAAGTAAAACCTTGTTAAAACTACACTGTGTGGAGGCTTCTCATGCTAAAATTACATGATTTTAGTCTTAAACATGCTGATAAATAGAATTTTGTGCCCAGGATAGCCCCTATGGCTTCTATGCGTTATAATGCATTCTGGCCTAACATAAGTGAAGTTGTGGGAAAAACTGCAAGATATCAATGCCATTTTTGCTGTCTGAGTAGGGCTTTGGAACCTGTACAAAATACATTTGGAATCTTGGTTCTATCTCCTTCTATGCTGAAGTTATAACTGTTATCATCTTTTATGCCCGCAAATTGCTTTTGAGTCGCATAGTAAGCATTCTAAGACAAAGAATGCAATCCTGACTTTAGAAGTAAATCTTGTTAAAACTACACTGTGTGGAGGCTTCTCATGCTAAAATTACATGATTTTAGTCTTAAACATGCTGATAAATAGAATTTTGCTGCCCGGATACCCCTATGGCTTCTATGTGTTACAATGCATTCTGGCTGAACATAAGTGAAGTTAGTGTAAAAACTGCAAAATAAATCAATGCCATTTTTGCTGTGTGAGTAGGGCTTTGGGACCTGTACAAAATACATTTGGAATCTTGGTTCTATCTCCTTCTATGCTGAAGTTATAACTGTTATCATCTTTTATGCCCGGAAATTGCTTTTGAGCGCATAGTAAGCATTCTGAGACAAAGAATGCAATCCTGACTTTAGAAGTAAAAACTTGTTAAAACTACACTGTGTGGAGGCTTCTCATGCTAAAATTACATGATTTTAGTCTTAAACATGCTGATAAATAGAATTTTGCTGCTCGGATACCTCTATGGCTTCTATGTTACAATGCATTCTGGCTGAACATAACAAGTGAATGTGTAAAAACTGCAAAAAGATATCAATGCCATAATTGCTGAGTGAGTAGGGATTTGTGACCAGTACAAAATAAATATGGAATCTTCGTTCTATCTCCTTCTATGCTGAAGTTATAACCTGTTATCATCTTTTTATGCCCGCAAATTGCTTTTGAGCGCATAAGTAAGCATTCTGAGACAAAGAATGCAATCCTGACTTTAGAAGTAAAAACTTGTTAAAACTACACTGTGTGGAGGCTTCTCATGCCAAAATTACATGATTTTAGGCTGATAAATAGAATTTTGCTGCCCCGATACCCTATGGCATGTGTTACAATGCATTCTGCTGAACATAACAAGTGAAGTTGTGTAAAAGTACAAAAGATATCAATGCCATTTTGCTAGGTGAGTAGGGTTTTGGGACCTGTACAAAATACATTTGGAATCTTGGTTCTATCTCCTTCTATGCTGAAGTTATAACTGTTATCATCTTTTTATGCCCGCAAATTGCTTTCTTTGAGCGCATAATAAGCATTCTGAGACAAAAAGGAATCCTGACTTTAGTTAAAACTTGTTAAAACTACACTGTGTGGAGGCTTCTCATGCTAAAATTACATGATTTTAGGCTTAAACAAGACTAAAATCATGTAATTTTAGCATGAGAAGCCTCCACACAGTGTAGTTTTAACAAGTTTTTACTTCTAAAGTCAGGATTGCAATCTTTGTCTCAAAAATATTACTATTCGCTCAAAATCAATTTTATGGGCATAAAAGATGATAACGGTTATAACTTCAGCATAGAAGGAGATAGAACCAAGATTCCAAATGTATTTTGTACAGGTCCCAAAGCCCTACTCACACAGCAAAAATGGCATTGATATATTTTGCAGTTATTCCACAACTTCAATTATGTTAGCCAGAATGCATTGTAACACATAGAAGCCATAGGGGTATCCGGGCAGCAAAATTTATTTATCAGCATGTTTAAGACTAAAATCATGTAATTTTAGCATGAGAAAGCCTCCACACAGTGTAGTTTTAACAAGTTTTTACTTCTAAAGTCAGGATTGCATTCATTGTCTAAGAATTCTTATTATGTTAAAGCAATTTATGCGGGCATAAAAAGATGATAACGGTTATAACTTCAGCATAGAAGGAGATAGAACTAAGATTCCAAATGTATTTTGTACAGGGCCCTAAACCCTACTTGCACAGCAAAATGACATTGATATGTTTGTAGTTTTTCCACAACTTCACTTATGTTCAGCCAGAATGCATTGTAACGCATAGAAGCCATAGGGCTATCCTGGCCACAAAATTCTATTTATCAGCATGTTTAAAGCTAAAATCATGTAATTTTAGCATGAGAAGCATCCACACAGTGTCGTTTTAACAAGTTTTTACTTCTAAAGTCAGGATTGAATACATTGTCTCAGAATGCTTATTATGCGCTCAACAGCAATGCTGATAAATAGAATTTTGTGGCCAGGATAGCCCTATGGCTTCTATGCGTTGTTATGCATTCTGGCTGAACATAAGTGTTGTAGAAAAACTACAAAAGATATCAATGCCATTTTTGCTGTGTGAGTAGGGCTTTGGGTCCTGTAAAAAATACATTTGGAATCTTGGTTCTATCTCCTTCTATGCTGAAGTTATAACTGTTATCATCTTTTTATGCCCGCAAATTGCTTTTGAGCGCATAATAAGCATTCTGAGACAATGTATGCAATACTGACTTTAGAAGTAAAAATTTGTTAAAACTACACTGTGTGTAGGCTTCTCATGCTAAAATTACATGATTTTAGTCTTAAACATGCTGATAAATAGAATTTTGCGGTCAGGATAGCCCTATGGCTTCTATGTGTTACAATGCATTCTGGCTGAGCATAACAAGTGAAGTTGTGGAAAAACTACAAAAGATATCAATGCCATTTTTGCTGTGTTAGTAGGGCTTTGGGACCTGTACAAAATACATTTGGAATCTTGGTTCTATCTCCTTCTATGCTGAAGTTATAACCGTTATCATCTTTTTATGCCCGCAAATTGCATTTGAGGGCATACTAAGCATTCTGAGACAATGTGTGCAATCCTGACTTTAGAATTAAAAACTTGTTAAAACTACACTGTGTGGAGGTTTCTCATGCTAAAATTACAAGATTTTAGGCTTAAACATGCTGATAAATAGAATTTTTTGGCCAGGATAGCCCTATGGCTTCTATGCGTTATAATGCATTCTGGCTGAACATAAGTGAAGTTGTGGAAAAACTACAAAAGATCTCAATGCCATTTTTGCTGTGTGAGGAGGGCTTTGGGACCTGTACAAAATACATACACATGTACTTAACTCTAGTACTACACACATGTACTCTAGTACTACACACATGCACTTAACTCTAGTACTACACACATGTACTTAACTCTAGTTCTACACACATATACTTAACTCGAGTACTACACAGATGTACTTAACTCTAGTATTACACACATGTACTTAACTCTAGTACTACACACATGTACTCCAGTACTACACACATGTACTCTAGTACTACACACATGTACTTAACTCTAGTACTACACACATGTACTTAACTCTAGTACTACACACATGTACTTAACTCTAGTACTACACACGTGTACTTAACTCTAGTATTACACACATGTACTTAACTCTAGTACTACACACATGTACTTAACTCTAGTACTACACACATGTACTTAACTCTAGTACTACACACATGTACTCTAGTACTACACACATGTACTTAACTATAGTACTACACACATGTACTTAACTCTAGTACTACACACATGTACTTAACTCTAGTACTACACAGATGTACGTAATTATAGTACTGCACAGATGTACTTAACTCTAGTACTACACACATGTACTTAACTCTAGTACTACACACATGTACTCTAGTACTGCACACATGTTCTTAACCCTAGTACTACACACATGTACTTAACTCTACTACTACACACATGTACTTAACTCTAGTACTACACACATGTACTTAACTCCAGTACTACACACATGTGCTTAACTCTAGTACTACACACATGTACTTACCTCTAGTACTACACACATGTACTTACCTCTAGTACTACACACATGTACTTAACTCTAGTACTACACACATGTACTCTAGTACTACACACGTGTACTTCACTCTAGTATTACACACATGTACTTAACTCTAGTACTACACACATGTACTTAACTCTAGTACTACACACATGTACTTAACTCTAGTACTACACACATGTACTCTAGTACTACACACACGGACTTAACTATAGTACTACACACATGTACTTAACTCTAGTACTACACACATGTACTTTAGTACTACGAACATGTACTCTAGTACTGCACACATGTACTTAACTCTAGTACTACACACTTGTAGTTAACTCTAGTACCACACACGTACTCTAGTACTACAGACATGTTCTTAACCCTAGTACTACACACATGTACTTAACTCTAGTACTACACACATGTACTCATGTGTGTAGACACATGTACTTAACTCTAGTACCACACACATGTACTCTAGTACTGCACACATGTACTTAACTCTAGTACCACACACGCACTCTAGTACTACAGACATGTTCTTAACCCTAGTACTACACACAAACACTTAACTCTAGTACTGCACACATGTACTCTAGTACTACACACATGTACTTAACTCTAGTACCACACACATGTACTCTAGTACTGCACACATGTACTTAACTCTAGTACCACACACGCACTCTAGTACTACAGACATGTTCTTAACCCTAGTACTACACACATATACTTAACTCTAGTACTGCACACATGTACTCTAGTACTACACACATGTACTTACCTCTAATACTAAACACATGTACACTAGTACTACACACATGTACTTAACTCTAGTACTACAGACATGTTCTTAACCCTAGTACTACACACAAACACTTAACTCTAGTACTGCACACACGCATTTCTAGTACTACAGACATGTTCTTAACGCTAGTACTACACACATATACTTAACTCTAGTACTGCACACATGTACTCTAGTACTACACACATGTACTTAACTCTAGTACCACACACATGTACTCTAGTACTGCACACATGTACTTAACTCTAGTACTACACACATGTACTTAACTCTAATACTAAACACATGTACACTAGTACTACACACATGTACTTAACTCTAGTACTACACACATGTACTTAACTCTAGTAATACACATATGTACTTAACTCTAGTACTACACACATGTACTTAACTCTAGAACTACACACATTTACTCTAGTACTACACACACGCACTTAATTCTAGTACTACAAATATGTACTTAACTTTAGTACTACACACATGTACTTAACTCTAGTACTACACACATGTACACTATTACTACACACATGTACTTAACTCTAGTACTACACACATGTACTCTAGTACTACACACATGTACTTAACTCTAGTACCACACACGCACTCTAGGACAACACACATTTACTTAACTCTAGTACTACACACATGTACTTAACTCTAGTACTACACACATGTACTCTAGTACTACACACAAGTACGTAACTCTAGTACTACGCACATGTACTTAACTCTAGTACTACACACATGTACTTAACTCTAGTACTACACACATGTACTCTAGTACTACACACATGGACTTAACTATAGTACTACACACATGTACTTAACTCTAGTACTACACACATCTACTTAACTCTAGTACTACTTAACATGTACTGCACTGCACACATGTACTCATGTGTGTAGACACATGTACTTAATTCTAGTACCACACACATGTACTCTAGTACTGCACACATGTACTTAACTTTAGTACCACACACGTACTCTAGTACTACAGACATGTTCTTAACCCTAGTACTACACACACATACTTAACTCTAGTACTGCACACATGTACTCTAGTACTACACACATGTACTTAACTCTAGTACCACACACATGTACTCTAGTACTGCACACATGTACTTAAGTCTAGTACTACACACATGTACTTAACTCTAGTACTACAGACATGTTCTTAACCCTAGTACTACACACATATACTTAACTCTAGTACTACACAGATGTACTTAACTCTAGTATTACACACATGTACTTAACTCTAGTACTACACACATGTACTCCAGTACTACACACATGTACTCTAGTACTACACACATGTACTTAACTCTAGTACTACACACATGTACTTAACTCTAGTACTACACACATGTACTTAACTCTAGTACTACACACATGTACTTAACTCTAGTACTACACACATGTACTTAACTCTAGTACTACACACATGTACTTAACTCTAGTACTACACACATGTACTTAACTCTAGTACTACACACATGTACTTAACTCTAGTACTACACACATGTACTTAACTCTAGTACTACACACATGTACTTAACTCTAGTATTACACACATGTACTTAACTCTAGTACTACACACATGTACACTAGTACTACACACATGTACTTAACTTTAGTACTACACACATGTACTTAACTCTAGTACTACACACATGTACTTAACTCTAGTAATACACATATGTACTTAACTCTAGTACTACACACATGTACTTAACTCTAGTACTACACACACGCACTTAACTCTAGTACTACAAATATGTACTGAAGTTTAGTACTACACACATGTACTTAACTCTAGTACTACACACATGTACACTATTACTACACACATGTACTTAACTCTAGTACTACACACATGTACTCTAGTACTACACACATGTACTTAACTCTAGTACCACACACGTACTCTAGTACAACACACATTTACTTAACTCTAGTACTACACACATGTACTTAACTCTAGTACTACACACATGTACTCTAGTACTACACACAAGTACTTAACTCTAGTACTACACACATGTACTTAACTCTAGTACTACACACATGTACTTAACTCTAGTACTACACACATGTACTCTAGTACTACACACATGGACTTAACTATAGTACTACACACATGTACTTAACTCTAGTACTACACACATCTACTTAACTCTAGTACTACTAACATGTACTCTCGTACTGCACACATGTACTCATGTGTGTAGACACATGTACTTAACTCTAGTACCACACACATGTACTCTAGTACTGCACACATGTACTTAATTCTAGTACCACACACGTACTCTAGTACTACAGACATGTTCTTAACCCTAGTACTACACACATATACTTAACTCTAGTACTGCACACATGTACTCTAGTACTACACACATGTACTTAACTCTAGTACCACACACATGTACTCTAGTACTGCACACATGTACTTAAGTCTAGTACCACACACGTACTCTAGTACTACAGACATGTTCTTAACCCTAGTACTACACACATATACTTAACTCTAGTACTACACAGATGTACTTAACTCTAGTATTACACACATGTACTTAACTCTAGTACTACACACATGTACTCCAGCACGACACACATGTACTCTAGTACTACACACATGTACTTAACTCTAGTACTACACACATGTACTTAACTCTAGTACTACACACATGTACTTAACTCTAGTACCACACACGTACTCTAGTACTACACACATGTACTTAACTCTAGTACTACACACATGTACTTACCTCTAGTACTACACACATGTACTTAACTCTAGTACTACACACATGTACTCTAGTACTACACACGTGTACTTCACTCTAGTATTACACACATGTACTTAACTCTAGTACTACACACATGTACTTAACTCTAGTACTACACACATGTACTTAACTCTAGTACTACACACATGTACTCTAGTACTACACACACGGACTTAACTATAGTACTACACACATGTACTTAACTCTAGTACTACACACATGTACTTTAGTACTACGAACATGTACTCTAGTACTGCACACATGTACTTAACTCTAGTACTACACACTTGTAGTTAACTCTAGTACCACACCATTACTCTAGTACTACAGACATGTTCTTAACCCTAGTACTACACACATGTACTTAACTCTAGTACTACACACATGTACTCATGTGTGTAGACACATGTACTTAACTCTAGTACCACACACATGTACTCTAGTACTGCACACATGTACTTAACTCTAGTACCACACACGCACTCTAGTACTACAGACATGTTCTTAACCCTAGTACTACACACAAACACTTAACTCTAGTACTGCACACATGTACTCTAGTACTACACACATGTACTTAACTCTAGTACCACACACATGTACTCTAGTACTGCACACATGTACTTAACTCTAGTACCACACACGTACTCTAGTACTACAGACATGTTCTTAACCCTAGTACTACACACATATACTTAACTCTAGTACTGCACACATGTACTCTAGTACTACACACATGTACTTACCTCTAATACTAAACACATGTACACTAGTACTACACACATGTACTTAACTCTAGTACTACAGACATGTTCTTAACCCTAGTACTACACACAAACACTTAACTCTAGTACTGCACACACTTTAACTAGTACTACAGACATGTTCTTAACGCTAGTACTACACACATATACTTAACTCTAGTACTGCACACATGTACTCTAGTACTACACACATGTACTTAACTCTAGTACCACACACATGTACTCTAGTACTGCACACATGTACTTAACTCTAGTACTACACACATGTACTTAACTCTAATACTAAACACATGTACACTAGTACTACACACATGTACTTAACTCTAGTACTACACACATGTACTTAACTCTAGTAATACACATATGTACTTAACTCTAGTACTACACACATGTACTTAACTCTAGAACTACACACATTTACTCTAGTACTACACACACGCACTTAACTCTAGTACTACAAATATGTACTTAACTTTAGTACTACACACATGTACTTAACTCTAGTACTACACACATGTACACTATTACTACACACATGTACTTAACTCTAGTACTACACACATGTACTCTAGTACTACACACATGTACTTAACTCTAGTACTACACACATGTACTTAACTCTAGTACTACACACATGTACTCTAGTACTACACACATGTACTTAACTCTAGTACTACACACATGTACTCTAGTACTCTCTAGTACTACACACATGTACTTAACTCTAGTACTACACACATGTACTTAACTCTAGTACTACACACATGTACTTAACTCTAGTACTACACACATGTACTTAACTCTAGTACTACACACATGTACTTAACTCTAGTACTACACACATGTACTTAACTCTAGTACTACACACATGTACTTAACTCTAGTACTACACACATGTACTTAACTCTAGTACTACACACATGTACTTAACTGTAGTACTACACACATGTATTTAACTCTAGTACTACACACATGTACTTAACTCTAGTACCACACACATGTACTCTAGTACTACACACATGTACTTAACTCTAGTACTACACACATGTACTCTAGTACAACACACATGTACTTAACTCTAGTACCACACACATGTACTTAACTCTAGTAGGACGCAGATGTTCTTAACTCGAGTACTACACACATGTACTTAACTCTAGTACTACACACATGTACGTAACTCTAGTACTACACACATGTACTTAACTCTAGTACTACACACATGTACTTAACTCTAGTACTACACACATGTACTTAACTCTAGTACTACACACATGTACTCTAGTACTACACACATGGACTTAACTATAGTACTACACACATGTACTTAACTCTAGTACTACACACATCTACTTAACTCTAGTACAAATAACATGAACGATCTTTCTGCACACATGTACTCATGTGTGTAGACACATGTACTTAACTCTAGTACCACACACATGTACTCTAGTACTGCACACATGTACTTAATTCTAGTACCACACACGTACTCTAGTACTACAGACATGTTCTTAACCCTAGTACTACACACATATACTTAACTCTAGTACTGCACACATGTACTCTAGTACTACACACATGTACTTAACTCTAGTACCACACACATGTACTCTAGTACTGCACACATGTACTTAAGTCTAGTACCACACACGTACTACAGACATGTTCTTAACCCTAGTACTACACACATATACTTAACTCTAGTACTACACAGATGTACTTAACTCTAGTATTACACACATGTACTTAACTCTAGTACTACACACATGTACTCCAGTACGACACACATGTACTCTAGTACTACACACATGTACTTAACTCTAGTACTACACACATGTACTTAACTCTAGTACTACACACATGTACTTAACTCTAGTACTGCACACGTACTCTAGTACTACACACATGTACTTAACTCTAGTACTACACACATGTACTTAACTCTAGTACTACACACATGTACTTAACTCTAGTACTACACACATGTACTTAACTCTAGTACCACACACATGTACTCTAGTACTGCACACATGTACTTAACTCTAGTACTACACACATGTACTTAACTCTAATACTAAACACATGTACACTAGTACTACACACATGTACTTAACTCTAGTACTACACACATGTACTTAACTCTAGTACTACACATATGTACTTAACTCTAGTACTACACACATGTACTTAACTCTAGAACTACACACATTTACTCTAGTACTACACACACGCACTTAATTCTAGTACTACAAATATGTACTTAACTTTAGTACTACACACATGTACTTAACTCTAGTACTACACACATGTACACTATTACTACACACATGTACTTAACTCTAGTACTACACACATGTACTCTAGTACTACACACATGTACTTAACTCTAGTACCACACACGTACTCTAGGACAACACACATTTACTTAACTCTAGTACTACACACATGTACTTAACTCTAGTACTACACACATGTACTCTAGTACTACACACATGTACTTAACTCTAGTACTACACACATGTACTTAACTCTAGTACTACACACATGTACTTAACTCTAGTACTACACACATGTACTCTAGTACTACACACATGGACTTAACTATAGTACTACACACATGTACTTAACTCTAGTACTACACACATCTACTTAACTCTAGTACTACAAACATGTACTCTCGTACTGCACACATGTACTCATGTGTGTAGACACATGTACTTAACTCTAGTACCACACACATGTACTCTAGTACTGCACACATGTACTTAATTCTAGTACCACACACGTACTCTAGTACTACAGACATGTTCTTAACCCTAGTACTACACACATATACTTAACTCTAGTACTGCACACATGTACTCTAGTACTACACACATGTACTTAACTCTAGTACCACACACATGTACTCTAGTACTGCACACATGTACTTAAGTCTAGTACCACACATGTACTCTAGTACTACAGACATGTTCTTAACCCTAGTACTACACACATATACTTAACTCTAGTACTACACAGATGTACTTAACTCTAGTATTACACACATGTACTTAACTCTAGTACTACACACATGTACTCCAGTACGACACACATGTACTCTAGTACTACACACATGTACTTAACTCTAGTACTACACACATGTACTTAACTCTAGTACTACACACATGTACTTAACTCTAGTACTACACACATGTACTCTAGTACTACACACATGTACTTAACTCTAGTACTACACACATGTACTTAACTCTAGTACTACACACATGTACTTAACTCTAGTACTACACACATGTACTCTAGTACTACACACGTGTACTTCACTCTAGTATTACACACATGTACTTAACTCTAGTACTACACACATGTACTTAACTCTAGTACTACACACATGTACTTAACTCTAGTACTACACACATGTACTCTAGTACTACACACACGGACTTAACTATAGTACTACACACATGTACTTAACTCTAGTACTACACACATGTACTTTAGTACTACAAACATGTACTCTAGTACTGCACACATGTACTTAACTCTAGTACTACACACTTGTAGTTAACTCTAGTACCACACACGTACTCTAGTACTACAGACATGTTCTTAACCCTAGTACTACACACATGTACTTAACTCTAGTACTACACACATGTACTCATGTGTGTAGACACATGTACTTAACTCTAGTACCACACACATGTACTCTAGTACTGCACACATGTACTTAACTCTAGTACCACACACGCACTCTAGTACTACAGACATGTTCTTAACCCTAGTACTACACACAAACACTTAACTCTAGTACTGCACACATGTACTCTAGTACTACACACATGTACTTAACTCTAGTACCACACACATGTACTCTAGTACTGCACACATGTACTTAACTCTAGTACCACACACGTACTCTAGTACTACAGACATGTTCTTAACCCTAGTACTACACACATATACTTAACTCTAGTACTGCACACATGTACTCTAGTACTACACACATGTACTTACCTCTAATACTAAACACATGTACACTAGTACTACACACATGTACTTAACTCTAGTACTACAGACATGTTCTTAACCCTAGTACTACACACAAACACTTAACTCTAGTACTGCACACACGCACTCTAGTACTACAGACATGTTCTTAACGCTAGTACTACACACATATACTTAACTCTAGTACTGCACACATGTACTCTAGTACTACACACATGTACTTAACTCTAGTACCACACACATGTACTCTAGTACTGCACACATGTACTTAACTCTAGTACTACACACATGTACTTAACTCTAATACTAAACACATGTACACTAGTACTACACACATGTACTTAACTCTAGTACTACACACATGTACTTAACTCTAGTAATACACATATGTACTTAACTCTAGTACTACACACATGTACTTAACTCTAGAACTACACACATTTACTCTAGTACTACACACACGCACTTAATTCTAGTACTACAAATATGTACTTAACTTTAGTACTACACACATGTACTTAACTCTAGTACTACACACATGTACACTATTACTACACACATGTACTTAACTCTAGTACTACACACATGTACTCTAGTACTACACACATGTACTTAACTCTAGTACCACACACATGTACTCTAGTACTACACACATGTACTTAACTCTAGTACTACACACATGTACTTAACTCTAGTACTACACACATGTACTTAACTCTAGTACTACACACAAGTACGTAACTCTAGTACTACGCACATGTACTTAACTCTAGTACTACACACATGTACTTAACTCTAGTACTACACACATGTACTTAACTCTAGTACTACGAACATGTACTCTCGTACTGCACACATGTACTCATGTGTGTACACACATGTACTTAACTCTAGTACTACACACATGTACTCTAGTACTGCACACATGTACTTAACTCTAGTACCACACACGTACTCTAGTACTACAGACATGTTCTTAACCCTAGTACTACACACACATATACTTAACTCTAGTACTGCACACATGTACTCTAGTACTACACACATGTACTTAACTCTAGTACCACACACATGTACTCTAGTACTGCACACATGTACTTAAGTCTAGTACCACACACGTACTCTAGTACTACAGACATGTTCTTAACCCTAGTACTACACACATATACTTAACTCTAGTACTACACAGATGTACTTAACTCTAGTATTACACACATGTACTTAACTCTAGTACTACACACATGTACTCCAGTACTACACACATGTACTCTAGTACTACACACATGTACTTAACTCTAGTACTACACACATGTACTTAACTCTAGTACTACACACATGTACTTAACTCTAGTACTACACACATGTACTTAACTCTAGTACTACACACATGTACTTAACTCTAGTACTACACACATGTACTTAACTCTAGTACTACACACATGTACTCTAGTACTACACACGTGTACTTCACTCTAGTATTACACACATGTACTTAACTCTAGTACTACACACATGTACTTAACTCTAGTACTACACACATGTACTTAACTCTAGTACTACACACATGTACTCTAGTACTACACACATGTACTTAACTATAGTACTACACACATGTACTTAACTCTAGTACTACACACATGTACTTTAGTACTACGAACATGTACTCTAGTACTGCACACATGTACTTAACTCTAGTACTACACACATGTACTTAACTCTAGTACTACACACATGTACTCATGTGTGTAGACACATGTACTTAACTCTAGTACCACACACATGTACTCTAGTACTGCACACATGTACTTAACTCTAGTACCACACACGTACTCTAGTACTACAGACATGTTCTTAACCCTAGTACTACACACAAACACTTAACTCTAGTACTGCACACATGTACTCTAGTACTACACACATGTACTTAACTCTAGTACCACACACATGTACTCTAGTACTGCACACATGTACTTAACTCTAGTACCACACACGTACTCTAGTACTACAGACATGTTCTTAACCCTAGTACTACACACATATACTTAACTCTAGTACTGCACACATGTACTCTAGTACTACACACATGTACTTACCTCTAATACTAAACACATGTACACTAGTACTACACACATGTACTTAACTCTAGTACTACAGACATGTTCTTAACCCTAGTACTACACACAAACACTTAACTCTAGTACTGCACACACGAACTCTAGTACTACAGACATGTTCTTAACGCTAGTACTACACACATATACTTAACTCTAGTACTGCACACATGTACTCTAGTACTACACACATGTACTTAACTCTAGTACCACACACATGTACTCTAGTACTGCACACATGTACTTAACTCTAGTACTACACACATGTACTTAACTCTAATACTAAACACATGTACACTAGTACTACACACATGTACTTAACTCTAGTACTACACACATGTACTTAACTCTAGTAATACACATATGTACTTAACTCTAGTACTACACACATGTACTTAACTCTAGAACTACACACATTTACTCTAGTACTACACACACGCACTTAACTCTAGTACTACAAATATGTACTTAACTTTAGTACTACACACATGTACTTAACTCTAGTACTACACACATGTACACTATTACTACACACATGTACTTAACTCTAGTACTACACACATGTACTCTAGTACTACACACATGTACTTAACTCTAGTACCACACACGTACTCTAGGACAACACACATTTACTTAACTCTAGTACTACACACATGTACTTAACTCTAGTACTACACACATGTACTCTAGTACTACACACAAGTACGTAACTCTAGTACTATGCACATGTACTTAACTCTAGTACTACACACATGTACTTAACTCTAGTATTACACACATGTACTTAACTCTAGTACTGCACAGATGTACTTAACTCTCCTACTACACACATGTACTTAACTCTAGTACTACACACATGTACTTAACTCTAGTACTACACACATGTACTTAACTCTAGTACTACACACATGTACTTAACTCTAGTACTACACACATGTACTTAACTCTAGTACTACACACATGTACACTAGTACTACACACATGTACTTAACTTTAGTACTACACACATGTACTTAACTCTAGTACTACACACATGTACTTAACTCTAGTACTACACACATGTACTTAACTCTAGTACTACACACATTTACTCTAGTACTACACACACGCACTTAACTCTAGTACTACAAATATGTACTTAACTTTAGTACTACACACATGTACTTAACTCTAGTACTACACACATGTACTTAACTCTAGTACTACACACATGTACTTAACTCTAGTACTACACACATGTACTTAACTCTAGTACTACACACATGTACTTAACTCTAGTACTACACACATGTACTCTAGTACTACACACATGTACTTAACTCTAGTACTACACACATGTACTTAACTCTAGTACTACACACATGTACTTAACTCTAGTACTACACACATGTACTCTAGTACTACACACATGGACTTAACTATAGTACTACACACATGTACTTAACTCTAGTACTACACACATGTACTTAACTCTAGTACTACACACATGTACTTAACTCTAGTACTGCACACATGTACTCATGTGTGTAGACACATGTACTTAACTCTAGTACCACACACATGTACTCTAGTACTGCACACATGTACTTAATTCTAGTACCACACACGTACTCTAGTACTACAGACATGTTCTTAACCCTAGTACTACACACATATACTTAACTCTAGTACTGCACACATGTACTCTAGTACTACACACATGTACTTAACTCTAGTACCACACACATGTACTCTAGTACTGCACACATGTACTTAAGTCTAGTACCACACACGCACTCTAGTACTACAGACATGTTCTTAACCCTAGTACTACACACATATACTTAACTCTAGTACTACACAGATGTACTTAACTCTAGTATTACACACATGTACTTAACTCTAGTACTACACACATGTACTCCAGTACTACACACATGTACTCTAGTACTACACACATGTACTTAACTCTAGTACTACACACATGTACTTAACTCTAGTACTACACACATGTACTTAACTCTAGTACTACACACATGTACTTAACTCTAGTACTACACACATGTACTTAACTCTAGTACTACACACATGTACTTAACTCTAGTACTACACACATGTACTCTAGTACTACACACGTGTACTTCACTCTAGTATTACACACATGTACTTAACTCTAGTACTACACACATGTACTTAACTCTAGTACTACACACATGTACTTAACTCTAGTACTACACACATGTACTTAACTCTAGTACTACACACACGGACTTAACTATAGTACTACACACATGTACTTAACTCTAGTACTACACACATGTACTTAACTCTAGTACTACACACATGTCCTCTAGTACTGCACACATGTACTTAACTCTAGTACTACACACATGTACTTAACTCTAGTACTACACACATGTACTTAACTCTAGTACTACACACATGTACTTAACTCTAGTACTACACACATGTACTTAACTCTAGTACTACACACATGTACTTAACTCTAGTACTACACACATGTACTTAACTCTAGTACTACACACATGTACTCTAGTACTACACACATGTACTTAACTCTAGTACTACACACATGTACTTAACTCTAGTACTACACACATGTACTCATGTGTGTAGACACATGTACTTAACTCTAGTACCACACACATGTACTCTAGTACTGCACACATGTACTTAACTCTAGTACCACACACGTACTCTAGTACTACAGACATGTTCTTAACCCTAGTACTACACACAAACACTTAACTCTAGTACTGCACACATGTACTCTAGTACTACACACATGTACTTAACTCTAGTACCACACACATGTACTCTAGTACTACACACATGTACTTAACTCTAGTACTACACACATGTACTTAACTCTAGTACTACAGACATGTTCTTAACCCTAGTACTACACACAAACACTTAACTCTAGAACTACACATATATACTTAACTCTAGTACTACACATATGTACTTAACTCTAGTACTACACACATGTACTCTAGTACTACACACGTGTACTTCACTCTAGTATTACACACATGTACTTAACTCTAGTACTACACACATGTACTTAACTCTAGTACTACACACATGTACTTAACTCTAGTACTACACACATGTACTCTAGTACTACACACACGGACTTAACTATAGTACTACACACATGTACTTAACTCTAGTACTACACACATGTACTTAACTCTAGTACTACGAACATGTACTCTAGTACTGCACACATGTACTTAACTCTAGTACTACACACATGTACTTAACTCTAGTACTACACACATGTACTTAACTCTAGTACTACACACATGTACTTAACTCTAGTACTACACACATGTACTCATGTGTGTAGACACATGTACTTAACTCTAGTACCACACACATGTACTCTAGTACTGCACACATGTACTTAACTCTAGTACCACACACGTACTCTAGTACTACAGACATGTTCTTAACCCTAGTACTACACACAAACACTTAACTCTAGTACTGCACACATGTACTCTAGTACTACACACATGTACTTAACTCTAGTACCACACACATGTACTTACCTCTAGTACTACACACATGTACTTAACTCTAGTACTACACACATGTACTCTAGTACTACAGACATGTTCTTAACCCTAGTACTACACACATATACTTAACTCTAGTACTGCACACATGTACTCTAGTACTACACACATGTACTTAACTCTAATACTAAACACATGTACACTAGTACTACACACATGTACTTAACTCTAGTACTACAGACATGTTCTTAACCCTAGTACTACACACAAACACTTAACTCTAGTACTGCACACACATACTCTAGTACTACAGACATGTTCTTAACGCTAGTACTACACACATATACTTAACTCTAGTACTGCACACATGTACTCTAGTACTACACACATGTACTTAACTCTAGTACCACACACATGTACTCTAGTACTGCACACATGTACTTAACTCTAGTACTACACACATGTACTTAACTCTAATACTAAACACATGTACACTAGTACTACACACATGTACTTAACTCTAGTACTACACACATGTACTTAACTCTAGTAATACACATATGTACTTAACTCTAGTACTACACACATGTACTTAACTCTAGAACTACACACATTTACTCTAGTACTACACACACGCACTTAACTCTAGTACTACAAATATGTACTTAACTTTAGTACTACACACATGTACTTAACTCTAGTACTACACACATGTACACTATTACTACACACATGTACTTAACTCTAGTACTACACACATGTACTCTAGTACTACACACATGTACTTAACTCTAGTACCACACACGTACTCTAGGACAACACACAGTTACTTAACTCTAGTACTACACACATGTACTTAACTCTAGTACTACACACATGTACTTAACTCTAGTACTACACACAAGTACGTAACTCTAGTACTATGCACATGTACTTAACTCTAGTACTACACACATGTACTTAACTCTAGTATTACACACATGTACTTAACTCTAGTACTGCACAGATGTACTTAACTCTCCTACTACACACATGTACTTAACTCTACTACTACACACATGTACTTAACTCTAGTACTACACACATGTACTTAACTCCAGTACTACACACATGTGCTTAACTCTAGTACTACACACATGTACTTAACTCTAGTACTACACACATGTACTTAACTCTAGTACTACACACATGTACTTAACTCTAGTACTACACACATGTACTTAACTCTACTTGACTGACCACTCTGTGGTCTCTTTTGTTGCTTCTGCATCATTCACCATGTCATCTTTGAGACAAACCAGACTTTTGAAAATTGTGTCTGCCCCAAATATAACATACAAACATGTCGGTGTAAATATGGCGGATCACATCTCGGTTTGCTCACATGAATGTGCACAAATTGTGACACTACAATCCAAATCCAGACCCGACTTAAGCACGGTTCCTCTGGCAGAGGATGT